>PVHY01019802.1:0-26722 GCA_004024945.1 Uropsilus gracilis | reverse complement strand
GGGGCGGGAGGACGCACCACGCACGCACGCGGCGGCGCTGGCCAGATGTTCCCCCACACACACTCAGTACGCCCCTTTCCTCCCCCTGCCCCCCTCCCTCCCGGCGTTAGCCTTCTGCGATTGACCGAAAGCGGCTGGACCGGCGCTGCCCGCCCGCCCCCAGCCCGCCGTCTCCTCCAATAGGAGGGTGGATTTTCAGGAGGGCGGAGGGAGTGGCGGGCAGTAGTTGGACTGACAGGGGAGCACAGCCAATGGAAGAGGCGAGCCGGAGCTGCCTCTCGAGCGTGCCTATCACAAGCAAAAACTGTTGGGGTAGGCGGGGCCTGGGCGGGTGGGGGCCGGTAGCAGAGCGGCGCTGGGCGGAGTCTTCGGGGGCGCAGCGGCGGTGGTGGCAGCGGCGCCCCTCTGGGTGACTTGGCCGTGAGAAAGTGAAAGGAGCCCGCGGGCGGTGGCGACAGCTGCGCTGGGAGGGGCTTGTGTCCTGGCTCCGAGGCCTCGCGCGCTCTGGGGGGTGCGGAGCGAGCTTTTCGGTGCGCTCTGTGACGATCATAGATACACTTTTATGCGAAGTGGGGCTCGGCTGCTCTAAGTTACACAGGTATCCTCGCGAGGCAGGGCACCCGGGGATACGGATGGCTGGAGTGAGGCGTTAGGTAACTCCTACGGCGGCTGACGACGCCCAGGCTCCTGTCTGCCTACGCGCAGGAGAGCAGGACTAAGAAAGGTTCCTGCTCAGTCCTGCGGCGTCCGGGCTCCAGGTGCGCCTGGCCGCTGCGGATGCCCCCGGCTCTGAGCGACTGAGAGGCGTCGTTTCGGGCGCCGTTCTCTCGAGGTCCTCCTGCTGCTGGCAGAGCAGAGCGCTTGTCTTTCTCACAGAATTCTTGTGTCACACGTGTACTCGCGCAGTTACAAGTAAAAGACCTTGGCGATTTAACTGTGTTAACCACTGCCGGAAACGTGGAACCTGCTCCCCTCTAGAAACTGGAAGTCAAGAAACTGGAAGTCTTGCTCGGGAGGGAGACAAGAATTACCAGCAAATAGTTGAAGAGGAAGTGCAAAGACGTTCTAGGAAATAGAGTAGAAAGTTGTCGAGTGAAGCAGTCAGTACACGAGCAATTGTCAAAAGTCTGCTTATTTTTTGCTAACTGAAGCCGTCCTGGCGAGCCTGTTGCTAACCCACTTGCCGGGAGACCTCTTCTTACTGGGCAAAATGTACTTTCGTTTTGTTCCAGGTCAAAAGGGTAAACTAAGATGAAAGTATTGTGTGGGCAAATCAAGCAATTACTAATAATTACTAATGAAATAACAGGAGTACATAAAATTCCTGGAACTTGAATGCCATTGCAGTATCCTGTTGGTAACAATATATTCTCTGGTTTGCTTTTTCATATTCTCTATATGAAAAACTTTTTTTCCGACCTTTACATGGACGCTCATGCTTGATAGCTGAGGTCAAGGCCATCCTATGATATCTAGACGTTTCTATCCCATTAACTGTACTACATCTCTGCTTTTGATGACTTCTAGATCGCCCAGATGTTGGAAGTCCCGATCATTTTGACCTGTTTCGACTTAGAGAATTTTTTAAATGTTCTCAATGAATAAAATGCACTATTTAAAAAAAAAATGTGACACGGAGTACTTGATTTGCCAATGAGCTGGACAGGGAGGGCTGGAAATGATGAGAAAGAAATTTCCCCACTCTAAAAAGTGTTTCTCACCTACCAAAAGTTCAAAAAGAAGGTAACCAGCGCATCACTAGGTGAATATACAAGTGTATATTCATACAGTGCCTCCAAATAGCATCAGTAATAAATAATAAATTCATGAAAAAATGAGAACTTTCAGTTGATTTGCCAAAAGCTTAGAAACTCAGCAGCAGGGCCTCTAGAGCATAGTAACTGCTCTTAAGACAATATTTTACAAAATGTGCCTACAAGTGGAAGAACTGAGATGTGCCCGGAAGAAACTATTGCACCAAAAGTTGTGAGCCTTATTAGATAATTATTAAAGTCCATTTTAAATGCTGAACAGTGTAGCAAGGACATGCAGATTAAATGAATAGGGAAAGTATGCCATCCCTCAATTATAGAGATTTTACAAATTTATGACAAATGCATGTAATATTTATACATTGTCAGAATCGATAAAAACATTTCTGGAGTGTTCTTGTGTCCAAGAAGGTACTCTGATGGGATTCCAAAGAGAACAAAGTATGAGATAGGGTCTCTCATTCCTAGGGTTTAAATTTACTTGGGAAAGAAATGGTATGAATATATAAAAATTTGAAACAAAAGGGAAGCTAAATAACAATATAGTAGGATATGAATATCAGGTCTAAATATTATGTTCAATTATAATAACCCTCTAATCCCTGTTTCCTCCTGATGTGGTTGTATTTTTGCTGTCCTTTAAATTTTTTTTTTTTACTCTTTGACAAGTTTTTTGTACAAATCACACTTTTAATCATCTTTGGAATCTTCAACATACTACAAATAAACACTGAAGTGGACAATGACATTTTTTCTTTAAAAATTAGGAGCAAGACATTAATACTAAAAGGCCAGATATTCTGAAATATAATACTATAAATAATTATAAGACAACACAATATGAGAAGAAGCAAACCAGGTTTAAAATCTAGAGAGAAAAACATACTAAAAATAATTTGTTGAAGCTTATTTAAACCTCATCACTAATGTCTTAAGAAATATGAAAATATTAATTAATTTTGATTCTCTTTCTTCTGGCTTTCGAAGTGAGCGGGTTAAAATGACCCACAGTCAGAGGAATAGAAACACTGTTGACACAGTTAGGAAAAAAAGTAATGAACAAACTAGTAGATGTACCCCAAAACCTATCTCCTCTAAAGCATGATTTTTTAAAAAAATACAATAATATATCACAAAACACATTATATACCAAATCATTCCCTGAGTTACAAATTCTATAATAACTTGATCGAATTTGTTTCTTAAATTCTTGATGCCATGGATAGATAATTATCCTAAATCACATAAATTCTTGAGGAAAGATCCTCAGCATACAAGGAATTAGGGATATACCCCTTACACTGAAAGAATCAACCTACACCAGTAATTCAGACTTTTGTGAAGATTAAGGGCAGAGAGGAGCAAAAGATAGTGTTCCCAGAACTGTTTTTCCTGTGTAGCCAGTTTTCATTTGCTTACTGTAAATCAGCACTTTTACAATACCATAATAAATCCAGAGACAGCATAATGACTAAAGGAGACTGTTAATTCAGGCTTGGTTGAGACCAACACTGGCCACTTTGGAAAATTTAGAAAGTAAAGAAACACCCAACCCACACTTCTTTGTCTTTCTTTTTTCTCTCCCTCTCCTTCTGTTTCTCTCGATTCTCTCTCTCCTAAAATGCATTATGCCTTATAAGACATATGGAAGGAAAAACTGCATACTTTTTTTTTTATGTTTTTTACAGTTAACTTTGTTCTAAAAATGCATGCATTATTCTCTTTGTATATGATTCCAGGCAACTTTTGAACCCCAGGTTGATTTCTGCATTGCTACACAGAATGTTTTCCAGCCGTCCGTTGATATTAAATTGGTTAAAAACTAACTACTATTCTAAAGAAAATAATTTTGTTTAGAAAAGTCTACCACCCTTGAAAATCATACAGTGCCTCCAAATCCAGATGTTGCATATGTTGATTTGGACAGTTAAAAGATAATTATATGGTGATGGGTAGAAACTAGATTTTTGGTGGTGATGAAGGATATACAGATGTTGAATTATAATGCTACATATTTGAAACATTTATAATGTTATAAACCAATGTTTCCTTAAAAAAATTTAAGATGCATTCATTTCTTCTGTGGGGTTTTTGAAGGGGTTGACTTTTTAAAATAGTATGATGAAATATTTCACTTTTTCAGATGAGATTCTGTCAAAAATGAAAAATGTAATATGAATGATATTCATGTCCATACTACTGATAATATAAATTGTTAAGAAGTATTAATTGTTCTAAAATTGGTTACAGTGACTAGTAAATAGAGATAATATGTTTCAATATGAAAGAATGAAGTGTGTATTTACTTATATTCTTAATTCTTTTCATTTGCTTAAATTGAGTCTTCTAGAAATTTGGGGTATTAGTGAACTTAGAAAAGGTGAAGTAAGAGAACAAGAAAAATTCCCAGTAGGTGTTGACTCCACATACCTACTATCTGTCAAAGGTTATGCTAATCAAAAGCCAGAAATCTCAGTTTGTCTACATTCCGCTACAAGAAGTAGTTTCTCTTTTTTATGCTTGCTTCACTCTCAAAATGCAGCGTTTCTTTAAACTGGCAGAAAGCAAAACAATAAATCCCAAAATTATTTACTGTGAACTTATATGAGAGACATTTTGAAGTCCCAGTTTTAGGGTGCTTGTAGAATTTCCACTTAGTGCTCGGTGCCAGCAGTACATGAAGTAGTATCATTCCCCCTTATATTTTGGACTTCATTATGTAGGAACTTTACTGTGAACTTGCTAGATAAAGATAACATTTCCTTCTCCATCCAGTGCCTAATCAATGCACATCAATCCTATCTATTTTATTTGTAAGACAGAGATAAATTTGTCTTAATAAAATTTTCTTCTTAAACAAATTTCTATAAATTTTATGCAAACATCTTGACACATACCAAACTCAAACTATTCCTGGTAATAAGAGCAGACAGAAGGTTAAATCTCATTCCAGAAATTTACCTCACCCTTAGCGATAACATGCTACACAGGAAGTTACTTCCCTTACAAAGAACTAGCATTTATGCTTAAGACTAAAATGATTATTTTTAAAGTACCCATTTTACAATGCAAATGTGTATCTAAATTAAACTCAGTAAAAATAAGTGTTTTACACTGAAACCGCAGTGATGACTTCATGGGAAACAATAGAAAAAGTGGTTCTTGAATAATATGAACTCAGAAAAGCATTTTGAATTCCTTCTAGGTGCCTGAAAGTTCGTTTGTGCCCTCTCTGCACCCGAATGTATTAAAACCTTTAACTGAGAACCCATTGCCTTGAAGTTGTTTGGCAAAACTGAGACTGTTCAGTTAAGGTCACAGCAAAAAGCAAAACAAAACAAAACCAACAACTGATCTACAATGCCAACCTATGTCTTATACTTGGAATATGGGTCAGTCAGATGCAGAAACATAAGCTTCCTAGGACAGAACAGTAATGAGAGTCTGTATAACAAAGACACATACACAATGGACCATTTTTGACAGAGACAAATGACAGACTGAGAAGAGCAATACAAGGAACAACAGTTTCACAGGGGAGAGTTAGGACTTTAAAGACCACTGAGAAGATTTAACAGTATAGAAAGGGAATTGAAGACAAGTGGAGAAAAGGAACGATCCCAACAGGAAGTGCGTGGTTATGGTGAAGATCATGTGGTGGGAAAGGTGCTGGTGAAGGTAGGCACAACAGCGAAGTAAGCAAAATAGAGATGTAAATGTCCCTGCCTGGGCCCTGCTGATCTTGACAGTATTTTTTGTCAGATCATGTCCTTAAATAATATTATTCATAAAAATAATAGAATTGTTAATAAAAATAAAAATATTTTATTAAAAATAAAAATAATAACTACTCCTAAAAGTAAAGAAAACTAGAATACACTTAGGATTTTTAATTTAATTATTTTTAGTTTGTGTGTGTGTGTGTGTGTGTGTGTGTGTGTGTGTATGTACACATATATAAAACATTGTTGTGTACCCTGGGATTTTCCCATTTCTTTAACACCTGTTAACCATCTTGTTCTTTTGTGGCCTCTGCCTCCCTCTTTTTCTTCCCCCTCCTCCTCTCTCTGCCTATTGTTCAGTCTAGAATACACTTAGAATTTATCAACTACCAACTCCCAGATAGCAAGTTGTTACAGTCAAGGCAACTGTGTGCATATGCATGTTTGTGCATGTGCATGTCTAGGTCATTAGTTTGACTGATTTTTCCATTAAGATTGACTTAATATAAATATATTTTTGTAATAGAAATTGGGAGCTTCATTGCATACTCACTGCACAGTTTTAGATCAACCTTGTAGAGAATTTATGGAGATATGTTGACATTTCTTGAGGATTATGAGCTATTTATTAGTCTAACTAATCACATTACAAAAATGCATTTATTTGACAACCACTGAACACCTAATACACATAGGGCCTGGTACTAGGCATACTGCTTTTAATAAATATGTGGCCTGGACCATAACTAGATGCCAGAATTATTATTGAGGAGAAGGAGAATCAGGATTGAACTTCATCAATAAAGGAAACCGCGAAAATTCTTATAATCTAAGTTTCTAAATCTATTCTTTATGCACACTCTTTGTTGGTAGGACATAAGCTACCTCAGGATAAAGACTATGACATTAGTAAATACCTTTTGCACCTAGAATGCTTGGCACTTAATAAGTAATTAAGGAAATTTATAAGAATGAAGTATGAGAGGAAAGGAAGAAGGGAGAGAAGGATCAAAGAGGAAAAGGAGGAAGGGAGAGTTGGAAAGAAAGAACTTACACCATTGCATTTTCCAGAGGCTGTGAGGGATAACATCGCTTTACATGTTCAACAGCTCCCTTCAGTCTTAGGAAAAAGTGAGAAATAGAGTTTCTTCTGTAGACTGCCAAAAAAGTGTCCATTTGCTTTCTTGGGGATTCTCTGATCCAGCACAGACATAATCCAGATGGACTTGGTAGAGCCTTTGCTCATGATAGAAGCATAGCAATTCTCTCTCTAGTATGTGTAAAGAGATTTTCATCTTTGAGGCAGTTCAGAAATGAGTTATTCCTCAAAGCAACCCTCGTAGGCATAAGGTGTGTTGTTATTTTCATTGCTTGGAGGAGAATATTGTAACAGAATGGTTAAGTGACTTATCCAAGGCTCCAAATTAAGTCTGGTAAATTGCAGCGCCATCTAGTCATTAATTCATTAAGTCATTGTCCTTCGGCTATTTAGGTCATTTTGAAACTAGAATAAAAAATCCATTGTTTTAGAAATTATAACCTGTTATCCAATATAAAATACTATCTAATGTGTCTTTATTCTAGGAAAAGGTCCATGATCTCAGTTTAACCTCAGCAGACAAGTTAAAAATATAATGGAAGAAATTATTCCTGACTTTTCAAGTGTAGCTTCAACTAAAGACGTATGCCAGTGGTGGATATAAATGAAGATACCTCTAAGCAAAGAATGTTTTCTCTTTCTGGTGATCCTATTAAGACAGTAGGGTCCTAATAACAGTAAATCTGGTGCAGAGGAATCTATAAAACAATGTATATGGGAGCATCCTGTGACTATGAGAGATAAGAGATTATATTTCATTTGCATGGTTTGCTGGGTTTTATTTGGCAGATACAATAACACAGGCTACGCAGAGCCCATAAAACAAAGTGAGAACAGCAGCTCATTTGGTGGCAGAATGTAATGGTTATGGCTAAAGGGCTTACATAATTCATCTCAAACCCTTATGCCTATATTTACTGTTTGTTTAAATGAAAAACAAACTTGTGACCATAAGGAGGGATCTGGTCAGAAATGTGATTGAGATCTTTCTTAAAAATTTATTTATTTATTTAGTTTTGTATATAGCTTCTGAGATTACTAATCTATATCACTTAAAAGAGCTATGCAAATATCCAAGAATAAACATACCTTACCTACACATATTAGTACATCATACCTCCAATTTTGTTTCTCTAAAAACTCTAAAACTCCCAGAGAATCAGAGTTAATGGAGAGGTCCTGTTGCTTATTCTGACTTGAAATTCCTACTGAAATTTAGAAGATCCCTGAATTGTAAGCCATGGTTAAGAGATAATGTTTGTATTCAGATGTTAGCACAAGATAACACTTTGAGGGAGGCTGAGAGAGGGAGATACAAAGAGGGATTAAGGCATGTGATATTGGTTTACACCATTTCACACAAATACAGTATCTTATAGCATTATTAAAAGTTATCTGTTATATAGTATTTCTAGAAGCTTTTAAAATCAATTATTTTAAATCATTTTATTCTTGTTATATCGTAAGAGTTAAAACCTTGGCTCTCAATTGTGAATGTTCAAGGCTGGTTTTTTTTTCTCAAAGAATCAAACTCAAAATATAGTTTATTGTCAAAAAATTTGTACCATAATGTCAAAAGCACATCTAAGTGAGGTTGAAAACCTCATAAGATTTCATACCTCAGTGATTTCATACCAATTTAGTGGTAATGGAACTATATAGTTTAAAACAGGTGCGTCAAATAACATTTTTACTTCTGGGTGGTCTTATGAAGTTAAAATATTTAAGACCAATATATAAATATAAAAGTTACAATATTTACTAAAATGACATGTTTTTCAATAAGATAGGGATGTTTAATATTTCTAAGCTATTAGAATATTTGTACTTAAAGTAGCCTTGAAAATAAAAGCTTGAACTAACTCTTAATCACTTTGTAGACAAGCACCCAACTCTCTTCATACAAGTCAAGTAGGTATGAAAATAAATAAAAGCATATGGCTTAAACTTTATCTATGAAGAGCAAGTCACTATTTTGGAAACTGGATTATCCTTCTTGATTTTAGAAATTCTTTGTTATTTTTAGGTAAATCAATATGGATATTAAACTGATTGACTCTAGTTTTCCAGATTTGAATTTTTTATTCCATTTATGTTGTTATTTTAAACATACATGAGCCAATTTGGAGAGGAAAGAGAAGTCTAAAAAATCCCTTATTTTTAAATACCGTTAACTGCAAGTAATTCATTTTCTAAGTAGTGAGATAATTGACAGACTTCATCTTGATTTGGTAGAAAGCCCAACTCTGTGTGTGTGCATGTGTGAGAGAAAGAGAAAGAAAGAACATAAATTTATTACATATTTATCAAGTTTAGTAAGAGTCCACTATAAACACACACACACCACAAACACACTGGCATTAAAAGAACACCTAAAAAAAAAAAAATGAATTGGAAACAAAAATTGTTACTGTTATTGTTGTAAATCTAGTATATGGCCTTGTGTATTCTTGCCAGAAGAAGTTTCATTGCTAATCCATAATCTTTCAATCCGCTGGTTTTCATACCTTTGCAGTGGCTGCAGGGAAAATCTGACAAATGAAAAGAAAAATTAAAGTGCAAACTAACATTAATTAAGAGAATTTTAGAATTCAGAAAGAGAAGGAAAAAAGATAGGAGAATAAAGAGAACCAAATGAAAATAGACAAAAGTTTAGGGGAGAAAGGAAATTACACAATTTTTCATGGGTTTACTTTTTCCCCAACACATACTTTTCTAGCATTGTAAATAATGTAAAAAAATGAATCTCCTTTCACTAAATTAAAGATAAGGCACCTCATGCTTTGTAAATATGAATATTGAAGTTTAAAGTTTTAATAGCTATATGGGTCTACCTACACTTTAGGATTGCCACTCTGGTAAGAGGTATGATTGCACTTTTGAAGCAGGAGAAAAACAAGAAAACACCCCCCCCAAGAAAAATTCCTTTTTCTTTTAGAGACATTCTTCCATGAACTGCCTGTTTTCAAGCAAGTAGATGTTAGTTTGTCAGAGTGAATAGCCAGATTTTGTTATCCTTGTCAGTGTGATTTACATTTTCCTCTTACCTCCATGTCATGTGCCTTCAAACCTCACCTCTATCACAAATGTCTTTCTTTAAGTTTTTTTACAATTGAGTTCTTAAAGCATATTATTATTATTATTTTTAGCATTGTGATCTCCAATAGTCCTTATTTTCACTCAAAATTACAATACAGGGGACTACGGCCAATGCTATGCAGATGGCCAAATAGATAATAAAGACTCAGTTCATGAATAATATCCACTCAGAAAGAGGACAAAAGCAACAGGAAAAAAGAGTCCAAATTGGACAAAATGTGCATGCTATATTTAAAAAAAGCACACCCGCGATCATTGTCAGAGATCATTAAGGGTGCCCTGTAGTTTTAATGACATGCCAGTGGCACCAATTTGATCTGACTGTTTGCTCTTATAGTCAATAAAAAAAGTCATAACTGCCATCAAATTTAAATTTAATTTATTTTCTACACAGCCCTTTCTGTTTTCCTTGTTTTTTTTTTCTTTTATAACATTAACACTTTTTTTGTTAAAAAATGTGTGAAAGATTAATTTGTAGAATGAGGGGAGCTGTGGGTGCACAGCACAGGACAGATGGCGTGGGTGGGACATGACAGTTTTCGTCTGTGGCGTCATTTTGTTGTCGCTATTGCAAGTGAGCAAAATAAAGCTACTGCTAGCACAATTTTTTCTTTGGAGGCCCTCTCTGATAAGGTGTGTTCTTTCCTCATACTGATTGCTTATGTGTGTGGGGGGCAGGGTGGGGGAGGCGACAGGAGGTAGACACTCCTTTTGGCCAACGTAGACTAGAGTAGGTCAGCCTGAGAGCACTTTACTTTTAAAATTGCATTTATAACAGAATTTCAGCCAAGTTTTGCATAGAACAAGATACTCTTTCTTGGTAAGCTTGGTATTTTAAAATGGATTAATGATTTATCCTTTCAGATCCTGTAAATCCAAACACATGAAACTGTAGATGAAAAACAATGCTTTTTTTTTTAAGGAGGAATAATTTCTTGAAAGATTTTCTTGTCAGTTTCTGCATCTGTCAAAATTCTACTTCAAATTTTGGTACAGATTTATATTCAAAGCTTTGATTTTTGCCTTGGAACTACCCTAATTTACACATAAGTATTGTAGGAGTTCCCTATTCTAAAGGTTCTTATTGAAGGATAAAGCAATTACCACAGAAAATCACTGTCATATGGCACACACAGACATTCTGAGAAAAAGTAAAACTTTGAGAAGGGGAATTCAGGACAGCGTGTGGGAGGGAAGATTCAAGTTCTTTTTATGCACAAAGAGATCCATTAACAATATCTTTATGAGTTTCATTCTTCCTTTTTTTACTAAACTAATTTGCAGTGCCCAGAATATGTGAACATGACTACAAATAAATGAGGTGGGGAGGAGGAGTACAGTAAATAAATGAGTGCATATAAAAAATGGTTGGTGGTTGATCAGGGCAAAACAAGGTTTGCCTAAAGAAAAAATTCCACAAACCCACAAAATAGCCTTTAAACTAGTGCTTCTCTCAGAGGGATGTCAGCAGTCCACCAAAAGATAACTGCCACACAATTGGACACAGAATTCTTCTGTATACTTGAGCCCGTTTCAGTTTTTCTGCATGTTCTGGTGGACAGGGTATTCGTTATTCAGTCATTTCCTGTGATCGTGTTATTTTCCTAAAAAGACTGTAGGCTTTTCCAGAGAGAAACTGTTCCATTTAACTACTGCTCCACAGTAGGTTTTGTTAACACACCAGCACAAAAGGGACCAGGGGTAGTGAAGGACCATCTTGGAGGCAGCAGACAGAGTGGTTAAGTAAGGACTTTTGCCCTGGATGTCAGGTTCTGCAATTGTAATTATAACCAAGTTACTTTAGCAACTGCTCAAGCTTTCCACCTCTGTGAAAAAGATGATGACAACAAAAACATGATTTTCATTGTAGATCAGTGGAGAACTGAAATTGATAGTCCTTTGTAAAGTGTTTAGACTGTCTGACAGGTAGTTAATTAGTCCTAGTTTTCTAGGAGTCAATTTTTGGACTTTTCCAACACTCACAGGCACTCAAAATCCCAAGTTTTTGGTTTGAAACATTTTTCTTCTGTTTCACTAGGAAATGGAATGGGAAAATACAATATTGAATGGGCAGATGAGTAATGAGATAGAATTGATACAAACCTTAAAACCATATATGAAGTTACATCATAGAGAAGATTCTTTGGTATCAAAAAGAAATATTTTATGTATCCATAAAATAGAGTACATGGAAAGGAAATACAGTAAAGGATGCTTACAGCATATCTTATTTAAAGAGAATTATCTATTTGGTATTTATTCATTCTATCAGAATGTCTCCATGATTCAGTATATATAATGGGCATTACAGAAATGGCTTACAAGTTCTTGCTGTTCACTCCAGCATATACACAAACAGAAAAGGCCAAAGTGGAGAATATCTATCCATAAGTCAATAATCTGATCACTCTACTAACCCTGCTTAAGTTGAAGAAATTGCAGAACCTCTTGTTTATACTCACATGTATGCAATTGCTTATTCCTTTGTATCCTGTTATACAAAAATCTAAAGTATCCCTACCTGCCTTTCCTTGCAGTCTAATACAGTTATATTTATGCTGAAAACACTGGATTGATTCAGTAATTAATTAATTCAGTAACTCTAAGGGAATTACCATGGGCATATTCTAGCAAGGAAGGGTAAGTTATATGTATTACATATTTTGGGGAATAAAAAAGAAAACTCACACATTACATGTCTTTTTTACTGATTACAAATAGTAAAGACTACTGAAAATCTACTCACCTAACTGATGTCCCTTTCTTTTTCAGTTATAAAACTCAGCTTTCAAGTACATGGCTACACAAAACTACACTTCCCAGCCTCCTTTATGGCTAGGCACATCCATATGATAAACTTTGGAAAATGAAGTGGAAGTGTTATGTGTCTAGTTATAGGAAGCCCCCTTAAAAATAGTCCATGTGTTTTTGGACCCTTTTCTTTATATCTTTCTGCTGTCTGGGTCATGGATACAATCACTAAAACTTGGGCTGTCGTAATGGACCAGAAGAATAAGAGCCACACCATGGGGAGGCTTTAATAATGATCTAGAAGAAGCTTCTGAACTGAATGAATTCTTAAATTAATTGTTCTAGTCTGGGACTGCCTACTTCTTGACTTTGTTTCTGTTAGAGAAACATTTATTTCATTTAATGTCTGGTTATTTGGAGTTTCTTCACACACAGCTGTACTAAATTCTAACTGATGCTTCATGTGATAGCAAGACCATGGAGTCTCACTTGCATGAAGTTATTCATAGACTAAGACTCTTATCTTATTCATCATAAACCCAAGCCATTTTCCATATATGAGCCCCCAAGTCTCAATAGAACAGTAAGGTTTTAAATGGTCTGGGTCTAGCATAGCATTTGACAGTATGCTCACATTAATATTGGGATTGTTCACTGGAAACATAAGTGTGAATTTTAGGTTTTTGTGTTAACTAAAAAGACCTGAGTGCACCACTGGTGCACCTATAAAGTACAAGAGGGAACTGTACAAAAATACCTTTGGAAAAACAAGAAGAATTTTAGATTAAAAATGAAATACTTTCTGTTAGCTTATGCATATCTCAAAGAAGCCTTGATTTAGGATTGGTGGAATTAAGATTACTGAGATCATACATGAAAATTACTTATAAAATGTGCAACCAGTCTGACACATAGTGTGCTCAAATAATTTTTGAATGAAAAAAAGGGGGGTAGGTGAATGAACAGGACCCCAGAGGAAGGAGAAGAGGAGTTTTATAGTGTCCTTGGGATCAATTTTCAGTGTGGTGATGTGTGTGGGAGGCTTCCCGTACCAACAAACATTACTTGAACGCTACCAGTTGTCTGATAATTCAGTTTAATTCTGACACCACATAGTGTCAGATTATGCAGGGTTTGGATGCTTTTTCCTGAGATTGCATGCCATTTCAGAGGCTGGTTGCAAATCCAGGCTGTCACCAGTACTTCTCACCAACCAGTTCTAGTCTGGGAGTTCCCATAATTCCCTCCTCAGACTTCATGTGCCCATTGTAAGTTCAGAGCATTATTTGTGCCTCTTAACAGCTGGCTGAAATCAGAGGTTCCCGTAACCTCCACCTAAGATTGGATTAATTTGCTAGAGCAGTATACAGAACTCTGGCTATTCATTTACTCACTATATCACTGGTTTATTGCAAAGGATCTAACTCAGGGACAACTAGATGAAAGAGATACATAGTATAAAGTTTGCAAGGGGCACAGGGTTTCCATGCTCTCTCCAGATATGCTGTATCCCTAAATTTTGACATGTTCACCAACCCAGGAGTTTTCTGAAGATCCCTGAGACTTTATGGAGACTTCATTATATAATCATGCTTAATTACTCATTGGCCTTTAGCAATTAGTTTAACCACTTCATCTCCTTCCTCTATCACCCCAGAAAATCATGGGGTGGGACTGAAAGTTTCGTCATTTAGTCCTGTTGATTTCCCTGGCTAGCAGCCACCACCCTTATATACTTTCCAAAAGCCTCCATGTTAACATAGCAAGAGACACCTTTATCATTCTCTACACTTAGGAAACTCCAAGATTTGGGGGTGTTCTGAGCTAGGACCCATGAAGGAAGACCAAATATGTACATATAGCATCACAGAAACTGAATAGGGAGACAGTGTGGTGTGATCTTCCCCTGACATTCAAAGGTGCCTGATCCTGCCACCCCAGCAGGAAGCACACCTGGACAAAAGGAACTCCGTTATCTCTAGAACTACATAAAGAAGAAGGTTCCTAGTAAGAATAGAGTGAACATTTCACTCTTATATACCATAAGGCAATGACCAAACATGTGGCTTAAGGAAGGAGAAATTTCTTGGCTGCATGACCATGTTTAAGAATACAATCAGGAATTCTTCAACCTTCCAGTGTTTTCAGGTGTGGATCCAGAATAGGAATAATTCCTTCATTGCCAAAATATTTTTCCTTGCCTCCAGGCTGGAATTTCTGGTTATGGACTTGTCACCAATTCACAACCTTCAGTGTTCACTTGACTCACCAGAGGGGTCTTTCCAACCCACTATTGCCAGGATCCCATCTCAAACAAGCTGAATTCAGTCTCCAAGGGTAAAGTCTGGGAATGAATCAGGAGACGAGTGCCTTTAAAAACCTCTCTGTTGACTCTGTTACCTGTCAGAGGTTGAAAAACCTTGGCCTGCCTCACATTTACAGTTGAGTGAGACTGAGAATCATGACTGTGAATGCAGGTGTTACAGTCTTTGTTCACAAGCTTGAAATAAAAAGATTAAATCCATGTCCTAGCTCCTCAGTGATGGAGTGATCAAGAGAAAAAGGCTTTACCTCACTGCAGTTTCTGTTCCTTCCTCTAAAAAGCAAGTTATATGGTCTGGGCATCTTTGTAACTTGTCATTGTGTTAAATAGTTACAGCTGATCTGTCTAACTCCTAACCATTTGGACTGAGTTCCTGTGAACATATGAGCATTAGAAAAAAGAAAGCTTGAATAATTTGCAGGTGGACTATTAACAGTTAGAAAACCATAACTCACAGTCTGGCTATTCATTTAACACCATTAAAAGAATTAATGCATCTCTTAGTAAATAAAAAAATCAGAGTACATAAAATATGGTTTTTTTTTCATAGAAAATTCAGGAAGTGAATTATATCCACTTAAGAATAATTTGCTCTATAACCAAAGACTTTCAAACAAGAAGTCAGTCTTGTTGACTGTAATACAGTCAAAATACTGCTTTACAATTATGAAACTATCAGTAACTTAGAAATGAAATCATTCCCATCATAAGTTTTCACATTCCTTTTATTATAGTATTGCGAGGGTACTAATAAATTGCAGACAGAAAGAAAAAAAGGACTACTTGGGATTAATGTTGTATGGCATCTTTTATTTAGCCTGCTGTCTTTTTGAAATACTGATTTTCATCTATCCAAGTCTTTTGATAAAGATCAGTTAAACTTGAATGAACAGAGCTCTCATCCAGTTTGCTTTATCCTAGTAGCTAGAATGAAGTGTGCTTTTTTCCCCTTCAGTAATTTGTAAAGAGACCATATAAAACTGCCCATTACCTTTTTATACATACCGAGATTGTTATTGAAAAATTGCACCCTTTCAAACCTCCAGGTCTTTCTGCATCTAAATGAAACTCTTTGCACATGAATATATATGGCAGGAAAAATCAGCAAATACTAATGTTCAAACCCCAAGGGGGCAGCCTGCACACAGATGAAAATATGACCACGTACATACAGTTTTTGTTGCATGACACCAGGGCAGAAAAGAAAAACAAAGCCTGAATAAAAGAGTTCATGCAGATACAGAAAATAATCCAGCACTCACATGGATCCAAACTCTTGTAAACTCAAAAAAATCAGTAAAAATCTTGTCGCTTCAGGCCACAGCACAGATTAACAGTGTGTGCACCACATTTACTTAATACATATCACCAACTTTGCAGTCAGATATGGAGGCTGCAAGCAAAACAAGTAATTTTTAGGAGTCTAGCCAACGACCATTTGCTCATTCATGAGTGTGTTGTAAGGCCAAAGCCAAAATATCAAGACAGACCATTATCTGGGCCGTAGCTGCAGGGTCAGACAACCTCACAAGGAAAGTGCCATCGACCACTCAGGGAACTAGATGTGAGACAACATGTGCTTAATGCAGGCCTGTTACTATTATGAGATAAACAACCGTGAACATGAGCATAGCAGTGGTCAGAACATTTTCTATTCAAAGAATGGCATACAGATCGGTTTGACTAAGAGTTGTCCAAGGGACCTAAAGTGCAAAATTTATCTGAAAACTTATTTGCTCCTGAGGAAAGAGGTTTAGGTAAGGGCCAAACAGTAATAGCAATTATATCTAGAATTGAAATGCAATTTATTTGGTTCCTATTGTTTCCTAACAGTTAATAAAGCAGCAAAACTATAGCTTCCAGTTCTTATCAAGACAAATTGCTACAAATCTGAAGTTATCTCAGGCTTATAGAATATCTTTTTGATGTAATATAGCTGGGGTAGCTTGGGAAAGAAAGGCATTAAGAAATGCCTCATGTAGCTGAAGTTATAGAAAGTCTCGTGCATCAATTTATTTGTTACAGATTTTGTTCAATTCCTTCCATGATATGTACAATTCAGGTATGAGGAATACCAAAACAAATGCAGCACTGTCCCTGCCTTCTAGATGCCTTCATTCATACTGTCATTGATGAATTAACATTATTATCAAAACTAATCATCATCAGTATCATGTAGACAAATACTACACAAAACAAATACAGTTCTTCATACTTCCCCTAAGAAAAAGGGATGGCACTATCTTTCTGTACTTGTTATTGCTATTCAGTTTTGGATAAATGACTCTTGTTGTAATGAGCACAGTAGAAAAGGGCACTGGGCACATTTTCCTTAAGGTGGAGCCACATGACCTGTTCTGTTGAATGCGTTGTGAACTCATGGATCATATAGGTCAAAACTCAGAGGCTAAGCTCACCCCTCCAACTTACTTCTCCCTTGCCAGGACAGTCAAGGAGACTTCATGACAATCAGCAAGATCAACCTCAGTTGTTGAGTTCTAGTCTGATGAACAGATGAACAGAGGATCATCCAACCCACAAAAGAGTTTCAGAGAATTAAATTTCAGTGATGTGAAGTCACTGAGAGTCGGACTATGTTTTTATGGAATATAATATAACCCATACTCAATACTAAAATACCAATACTATTAGTATATATTTGCTTAGGACTTTAAGCTAAAATAAGAAATCACATACTCTACAGAGGTGGGAGGAACTTTACAGACTTTTAATAGATCACCCAATGCAGATAAAGCTCTCAATAGAAAGAAATTCACTTCTTTCACTGTTCAAATTCACTGTTTTCTCTCTTAGTCAACCACCATCACACCCAGTATAGTAAGCTGTGAGAATAGCTGTCCCGCTGCTGCCCGCTGACTTCTTGGGGAGGCACCAGACACATCCAGGTATTCCAGCTTCAGTATGTTCATATCTTTTTATCTTTTCAGATCAGTGGCAGCAACATTGGAATTTTTTCAAGCAAAAGTTTAATACTAAGATATGAAGATAAATAAGTACAAATAATTAGAAACAAATGAATTTACTACATATAAATGTCTAATAAACTTGTATTTTATCCTCTTTTTCTAAAGCATAGGCCGGTCATTTTTTGATTCTCACATCCTGAATCAATTAAGGCACACCTAAACATAAAGAGGAATTCTGGAACATTTTGATCAGATGCTAGCTATATTTATCATCTAAAATTATGGCAACACATAAAACATTCTTTCTACGAACAATTATATTCCTTATGATGATATATATCTTGAAGAGCAATATTTTATTTAATAATTAATTTGTGATTTTGAAACACTTAGATTGTTCAAAGTAATACCATAGTTATTACTTAAAAGTAGTAACTATAGTTATTACTTAAAAGTAATAACTATTACAAAGTAATACCATAGTTATTATTGTATTAAAATACAATGATGGCTATTATTGTTCAAAGTAATAGCCATCATTGTATTTTAAACTTATTCATACATAGGAGAGAGTAAGGAAGTTCTTCATAATGTAAATTATTCCTAAGCTCAAGAAATTCAGTTTACCCTTACAAACATTACTCAATTTCAAATTATTTTATTAAAATACATAATTTGTGGGACAACAAGCTTCATATTTAATTGCTAATTCTTCTGAAATAAAACTACATTATATCTAACTTTGAGTGAGAGAAGAGTGACCACAGATAAAGTTAATATTTTCAAAGTGACTTTCTTGTGTATACATAGTATACACAGTGTTTACTAGTGACTGTGGCATAATGATTCAGATTATAGACTCATGAGTTTTTATTCCTTCTCAGTCACCTAACTACACCTAGTTTTTTAACCCAACTGAATTCTCTTTAAAGAGGTTAACCCTATTATCTATAAAATGAAGCCTTTAACAGTTCCTATCTTAAAGCAGTACTTCATATAAGACATGCAATTAAAAGCATTTGTTGAGTAAAAATCACTCATAAGTAGGAATAAATAGTAAAAAATGCCAATCTTCAATTTTCTTTAATAATCCAAAACTGAATACTGAAAAGCATTTTCCCATGCCAACTCCCATGATTGTCACCAAGAAGTACTGGTTGTTTAGGGAATCAAATTCAAATAACTTTCAAACTTTGAATAATTACATAACAGTGAATTATACTCTCAGATACACCAAGGTTGAATTAAAATTTTTCTATGGTTAGCAGGATTTACCGTATTGCTGCTAGAGAAGTGAACCCCACATCAGCAAACCTGACCCAGGTGCCCTCTGAGAAATGACAATGGGAATGTGACCCACATTCACTTATCTTCAGCTACAGAATCCATAAACCCAACAACCAAAAGTTGTTTGCTTATTTTTTAAAAAAATGATTAAAGAGCAAACTCATTTGACACCAAAATTCCTTGAACAAAGATGAGGTAGTTTAGAGTCTTTATTCCTCTTAATGTGTACCTCACTGGGAAATTATACAACTTATATACCATGTTACTTCCTGAAATCTGAAAATTTCAGAGTCACAAATTCCATCTGTCTCTTATTATATTAAAGAAGGGATTATGGACCCATAACTTCTTAAGTACAATACTTTCTGTTTGGAAATGGAAGGCTATTGACTCTACTCTTCTCCACTCAGTATCTACATTGTCTTCAGTACTAAGACATGATCTTCATGGAATCTTCTTTCTTACAAACTCAAGGCCAGAAGTTGGGGGGAAAGAGTCTTTGACAAAACACTAGTATTGGGGAAATTCTTTCTCCCTGGAATTGTTACTTGATGTTTGCTATAGAGATTTACAAGTGATGGCTACATGGGGGTTAGGACACAGAAGACATGCATGGTCAAACCTCCAGCAATGTTGTCAAACCATGTTCAAGCTGGCAGCAGCAATGTTCCCTGGCTGTTGGCTCTGAGTTAGTCCAGAAGAGTAAGAGGATGAGGGTCGCCCCAAGATGAGACATCAGCTAGATACAAGCCTAGTCTAACCTAGAAAGCCTAGTCTAACTAGAAAGACCCTACTGCTTCCCGTGTTTGTATTTACACTTGATCACTAAGTTTTCTCCAATATTTTTTTTCTTTTGAGACTAGATCTCGCTATTTTTGCCTGTGGAACCGCAGGCTCTCATTTCCCCCCGGGGTACCACAGACTCAAGCAATCCCCAGTCTCAGCTTCCCAGGTAGCTGGGATTACAGGTGTGCAGCACCATACCCAGCTATTTTTTTGGAACTAGGTTTCGCTACAGGCCCCAGGCGGGACTCGAACCGTGATCCCAAGGAAGCCCAGCCGCTTCCTAGGCTGAAGCTTACAGGCACGAGCCACTGTGCCTGGCAGTTTTCTCCAATCTTATCTTCCCTGCTTACTAAGAACATCCTAGAAAGTAGTCGAATAGTTAAAGTAATGGACCAACAATTCCTTTGAGACACGAGGGGGATTTGCAGTTTGTTGTTGTTGATCATTTTTAGGCATTAGACTGAGCAACCTCAAAGTTTTCCACCTATATACTCACAATCCTTACAAAATGTTGTTGCTCAGGTGGCTCCAGAAGCACTACTACCTTTTGAAACTTACCTGATTAAGTCTCAGAGTCCCAAATCCACACTCTGTTTAAGTCAAAATTCCTCCCCTCAGCATCTACAAATTCCTGGTGAAGGCTATTTTCCTCATGATAACTTCTTCCTACATGTACTGTCTCTGCTTTGTACCAATGACACACATGTGAAAATAAAGTTTTTTCAGAAAACACACTCTCATAGAGCAAATGCAATATGCAGTAGACTTCAGTAATGATCTATAGGGAGTTACGGTGAACATTTATATTGCTACGACTCAAGTTCAATCGAATGTTAGATACCACTGTGCATTAAAAATATAATCACTCATTCTATTATGGGGACTTAATTATTTTCATGTTATTAATGACTCAAACCTAGCACTGTCCAATGGAAAAAATAACCCACAATGCTATTTTAATGTTTTCTAGTTAACCCAATAGTATTATAGGTAATATTGGAATTTCAACATATTATCAATATTTGAGGTGATAATGAACTCTTTTCCCTTCTTTTTTCATAAAGACATCTAATACAGTGTGTAGTTTACAATTACAGGACATCTCAACTCAGACTTGTCCTCTTTCAGATGCTCAGTAGTTACATGTGACTATCATTTTGGGCCAAGCAAAATTTTCCTTAGGCTCCCACCTCTTCCTGAAACCTTGCTTACCACCACCACAAACAGTTCCAGAGAATTCTGAATTCCTTTTGATTATACAAAGCACTTCCCCAGTTTCTGTTTTATATCCTGGATTTATATTTCTCCTAAGTCACCTTCTATTTTGAAAGAGTCAGTTTCTTTGGAAGTAAGTTTAACATGCAGTAGCAATTTGTTTTTTTCCTGTCAGAAATTATTCTTATCATCATACTCTAACAGATAGGAAAACTTAAGCCCAAAAGTTAAAGATTTATCACAGTAAGGCCCCAGTTGCAAGGGTGAGCACATAATACTACAGAAACTCAGCTCCCGAAGCTAAAAGCTAAAAGCCATGGATTGACAACTTGTTCTTCTGACTTCTTTTCTGGGCCTGTTTCTTTCTAGCCTCTGCCTGGACATCTAAGTCTTGGCTTTATATGGGGGTTTTGTTCTTTTCTTTCCCTATGCTCTAATAGCTACATGTTCACTCTTCAGCCTGCACCACTATTTGCCTGCTAGAAGCCCTCCCTCTCCCCCTCCCCCCACTCCTCACCATGTACACACACACACACACACACACACACATGTGCCAGCTCCTCTGAGGCCATTGTCTTGAACCTCCTGGGTCTACTTCCTGCCAGTAACCACACCCTACTAATTACAAATGTGTAAGCATAGCTCCAAGACTGTTAATCAGAGTTTGAATGGTACAAGATAATTTTACTAAGTTGTAAACATTATTTGGATGTCTGATAAAATTTGAGAGTCACAATATTTATAACTCTTTTTTTCTGGATATATGGACTTTAAAATCCTTAGAAGGTTTTGCTTGTCAGAGTCATTAGCTTATATGATCAGCCATTTAAGTTTGCTTAAAAAGAAAACTGTGTTAAATTTATCACTGCATTATAACATGTTTAAGGGAAATTAATGATTAATGTATATGGTACAAATAGTTTGAGGGAAATTTAATCTTTTCAATTTGAGTTGATGAAAAAACTAATCAAAAGTGTTTCCTCCTTTTGTGTACAATGTGCTAAATTTATTAAATAGAGTAACCAGGCTTGTAATGTAAACATTAAGGTTTTAGAAAGCTAATCTTTTAAATGTGTACTTTTAGTAAACTGAATATTAATTTAAATCCCTAAGTTAGTTGTGTTCTTTGAAGAGGGTGGGAGATTTCTCTACACTTTAAGCATCTGTGATGGTCTCCCATTGGACACAGCTAAGTTTGCCAAAGAAGGCTGCAGTCAAAAAGCTTCCAGTGTGAATGATGGCTTGGTGAAGCTACAGGAAAGCAAGGAGAGGGTCAGTTGGGCAAGGAAGAGAAGATGTAGTAGAAGATTATGGCTGCCCAATTCTGAACTCTTTGAACTTTGAAGAAGGCTAGAAAGAGGCATTTATCAAAAGTATCATTTATGCATATTCTTGAAATTGGCATTGTTCTTAAGCTCTTTCTTAAGTTACTTCTCACTTACTCGTAGGGCATTCATTTTCTCCAGTTGTACACCTGTGACAATTGAAGTTCCAGAAGGCCTTCATCTATTCAGATTGTTATAACAAAATAACAAAGATGGGCTAGAAGCTCAAAATTATGACACTCGTCAATTTGGTGTCTGGAAAGAGTCCATTTCCTGGTAATCTTCTCACATGGTGAAGGATGAAGGAATTCTGTGGGGTTCCTTTTAGAAGAGGGTTAATGCCATTTGTGGGGGCTGCACCCTCATGATATAATTGCCTCCCAAAGGCCCACCTCCAGATACTATCAGCACACTGTGGTTTAGGCCTTGACATGAACCTGGGAGGTAAAGAGACCCAAATAATAGTTTATGGTATGCACTCACATCCCAGGACCACAGATAGAAGAATCTGAGCTGAGACTGGTGCCCCCTGGCTCCTGGTTCTAATGTTGTCACCAGCATACTACCATCTGTAGAACTCAAAGTTTAGAGGAGAAATGGAGTCATAGCAAACTGAAGATATACCATAGCATATATGATATAGCCACCTTGAGATAATGCTTACAAAATACTTATGATCATTAATAGTCCAGCCACAGAACACAACTGTCTCTCTTAGTGGATTCCTTATTGATGACACAGCAGTGTCTCCACCAGGGGACTGTCTGGTGAGTACAGATAAGGCCAGTGGCACTGAAATCATATTCAGCATCATAACTACTCCAACATGGAAGAAGAATTTTGAATTAAAGTTTTGTTAAATGTCTGTCTTAATTATAATTAATACTATCAAAGCAGCTCTTCCTTACAGTAATTTGGGTCCAACTATGCTCAACTAAACTCTGCTTTTGAGAAAAATGGTGGTCAGGGGAATGCAGCAAAATAAAGGGTATTCCACACAAACTTAGTGAAATAAGAAGCAGAAAAGAAAGCAGTTAATTCATTCACAATTGTGTTTGTTTCAAATCAATTGTAATTAGGAGACAAAATAGAAGATTAATAAATCAGACCCATTATCAGTTGTCATTTTAGTTGTCAAGCCATATGCCCATCTTGTCTCTTTAATAATAGCTGAGCACAAAAAATGAGACAGAATGTAGAATTGTCAGGATATTAAGAGAAACAGTTTTTCTCCTCTTCCAAAATTCTAACCTTTGTCACTCATTTAATGATTAAAAACAATAATGTTATATATAGCGTTGTTAGATTTAGCAAACAAAATTCAGGATACTTGGTTCATTTTTGAGTTTCAGATAAAAAGATAATATTTTAGTATAAATGTATTCCAAATATTGCATAAAGCAACATTTAAGACATACTTGCAATAAAAATTGATATTAAGTTTATTTTGTTAGTGCTAAATTCATATTTAATAAAGTCCTCTGTATTTCACCTGACAATCCTATTTGTATGGTCATTGTGATTAGGAGTGTCTCAATCTATATCCTTTTAAATTGGCATTAATAGAAAAAATATAACACAGCTACAGTCTTTTTTAACTACTATATCATAGTTGGATTAAGAGGTTTTTTCCTATTATGACAGAATTTCCTTCTTAGAGAAATGCAACTTGCTCAGGGTTACCTCATTAGCATGCCGAGGAGTTAGGATCCAGATCCAGGTCTGAGGAAGTCCTCAGTCTGTTCACAAACATGACCCTACCTCACCTCTCAAGAATCAATTTGACACAGGCAAACATGGCTTTTCCTTGCCCTGGCAAAGAAACATAAAATAAAATCCACCATCTTGATCACTATTAGGTGTACAGTTCAGCAGTGGTGAGTACATTCGCAATGTTATACAATCAGTCCAGAATTCTTCATATCTTGCAAAGTTAAAACTATATAGCATTAAATAATAAATCTCTATTCCCCACTCCCTTCGGCCCCTGAGAACTACCATTCTATTTCTATGAATTTTACTACTCTAATTCCCTTATATAAATAGAATCAGGTGGCACTTGTCTTCTTATGACTACCTTAGTTTATTAGCATTGCGTTCCAAAGTTCATTCATAGTGTAGCTTGTTCGGAATTTCCTTCCCTTTTAAGGCTATATAATAGCTCACTCTATGATTATGTCATATTATATCTATTCATCTGTTGATGGGTTCTTGGATTGCTTCTACCTATTGGCTATTATGAATAATACTACTATGAACATGAATATACAAATGCCTGCTTGAGTCCCTGCTTTCAATTTTTTTAATATATACTCAGAAGTGAAAATACTGAATTATATGGTGATTCTATTTTAATTATTTGAAGAACCATCATAGTGTTTCCATAATGGCTATACCATTTTATCTTCCTAAGGATTGTGTGTAAGAACTTCAATTACTCTCCATCTTTGCCATTACCTGCTACTTTCTTGTGTCTTTTTTTGTTTATTTGTAATTTTCTTGTTTTTTTTCTAAGTATCCATTGTAATGGATATGAGAAAACATTGCTTTTCATCTCCATGATAAAACCAAATAAACATTTTAGTTTGATTATTTTTACTAATTCATTTGCTTTTTTGGATTCTTCAGAGATTATTGAGCTGTTTATTCTATTTACTACTATAATTAACTAGAACGTGAGTTGTTATTAGTAATAATAAACACTGTGCCTTGAACACCTAAAAGAGGTCACACATTGTGCTGATCTGGAACTTCTCTTTCAGTCTTCAGAATAATCCTATGAAACAGATATTTTCTATTTCTACTTGTTTCCATGCGCCAGACACACAAAGACTACTTAGAAAGAGGTTAAATATTTTGTCCAGTATTACAAAACTTTTAAAACTGTAATTAACATCCAAATACTCTTACTTCTACAAAATAGCCTATCTTCAGATGGATCTTCATAAGGAAAACACTTTCCAATCCCTTTGAAAAATGAAAATGTGTTGACTTCGAGAACTTTTGAATATGACAACTTTCAGAGAAGTTCATAATTTCTTTTTATTAACTTTCTTGAGAAACAATTAATTTACCACAAAATTAATGGTTCAATGGTTTTTAGTAGATTCACATATAGTAGTAATTATCACTATTCCCAATTTCAGACCATTTTCATCACCTCCAAAAGAAATTTTGTACTCTTTAGCTATTCCCCACAGCTCTAAGCTACCCTTCTCTCCTTTCTGTCACTGTTTATTTCCATATTCTGGAGTTTCACATGAATGAAATCAGATCGTATATGATCTTATGTGATAGATTGCTTGCTCTTAGCATAGTGTTTTCAAGGTTCATCCATGCTGTGCTTGGGCCATGCTGCTTCTCTGTTATCATTCCAATTTTAGTATATGTGCTACCAAAGTGAGCACAAGGTTCATTCATGCTGCAGCATTTAGAAGTAGTTCATGCTTTATTTATAGTTATAGATTGATAGATAGATGACAGAGGGATAGAAAGATAGATAGATCACTTTTTTTTTTTTTTTTTGAGACTAGATCTCTCTATTTTTGCCTGTGAAACTGCAGGCTCACGTTGCCCGGGGTACCATAGACTCAAAGCAATCCACATCCTCAGCTTCTCAAGTAGCTGGGATTACAGGCACGCACCACCACGCCTAGCTATTTTTGGGGGAGTAGGTCTCACTACGTGCCCCCAGCACAACTTGAACTGCGATCCCTGGCCCCAGCTGCTGCTTCTTAGCCTGACACTTACATGCATGTGCCACCATGCCTGGCAGGAAGCACACATTTTGTTTACCCATTTGTCCACTAAAGGGTATTTTGTTTTTTGTTTTTTACCTTTTGGTTATTATTAATATCATTGCTGTAAATATTTATGTTTACATAAGTTTTCATTTACCTTGCATATATACCTAAGAGTAGAGTTGCTATGTCATTTGGAAACTCGATGTTTAAACCCTGGATAATGGCCAAACAATTTTCCAAAGTAGCAGTATCATTTGAATTCCAAATAGCAATATATGGGGGTTCTGATTTTTCCTCATTCTTTCCAATACTAGTTATTACTTGAGTTCTTGATTCTAGCCATCTTAGTGTATGGTTTCTCTTGATTATGATTTCCAGTTCTTGCTGATGTTTTTTTTGTTTGTTTGTTTTGTTTTTTGTTTTTTTTTTGAGACTAGGTCTCGCTATTTTTGCCCGTGGAACCGCAGGCTCTTGTTGCCCGGGGTACCACAGACTCAAACAATCCCCAACCTCAGCTTCCCAGGTAGCTGGGATGACAGGCGTACGCCACCACGCCCAGCTATTTTTTTGGAACTAGGTCTCGCTACGGACCCCAGGTGGGACTCGAACCGCGATCCCTAGCCCCGGCCGCTTCATAGGCTGAAGCTTACAAGCACGAGCCACCGTGCCCGGC
>PVHY01019801.1:0-26737 GCA_004024945.1 Uropsilus gracilis | reverse complement strand
AGGATATAGGGAAAACAAACAAATAAACAGACAAGAAACATTTAGAACTGCCAACAGAACTGAAGCATTGAGCAAGAGAGGGGAAAGTGTGTAAAATTAGGGGATGGGGAGAGCACAAGAGATTAAGATGGTTCATGGGTGGTGATAAAGTGATGGGAGAATCTTGGGGGTAGACAATGATGCAATATATGTGCAATAAATAAAAAAACTTAATAAGAAAAGAAAGAAAGAAAGAAAGAAAGAAAGAAAGAAAGAAAGAAAGAAAGAAAGAAAGAAAGAAAGAGAGAGAGAGAGAGAGAGAGAGAGAGAGAGAGAAAGAAAGAAAGAAAGAAAGAAAGAAAGAAAGAAAGAAAGAAAGAAAGAAAGAAAGAAAGAAAGAAAGAAAGAAAGAAAGAAAGAAAGAAAGAAAGAAAGAAAGAAGGAAAATAAGCACTACCTCAGTGCTCAATGGATCCAAGGCTGAGGTAACAGAAAGAGATTAAAGCAGGCTCAGGTCAGCAAGTGTAGAATTAACTATAAGACTTTACTATCCCAAATCTTGAGGTCTATTTCCCAAAAAAAAAATGTTAGTTGGTTCAGCCCTGCTCAGAATTCCATTTGCTCACAACTTTGTCAAGCTTCTCTCCTAAATCTGTCCTTTTCACCCTTCCCCACCCTCATTCTTCCCCTGTCCACAAAGCTGCTGTGAAGAACAACATGTTTCCTAGAGCTGGTTATTCAGGGCACTGCTATCAGACCTTGCCCATGGGGAAGAATGGTTCCTTCTGTTATCAAGGATATCATTATGATATTTGCTGTCACAAAAGGGAACTCACCCTTCCCAGGAAGATTTTGGTTTCCTCCAAGGTAAAGAGAGTCCTAACCACTGCTTTCACCCAAATAGTATATTTTATCTCCTTGAGTTCACCCACCCACTCATCCAATAAAGAGATATCTGGTGTCTACACTACAAGGCATTATGCTAGACTTTTGGAAAAAGGAAAATTTACATAAATACAAATTTCAATCAAATAGTATCAGATCAAATGTCTTATCTCTACAATGTTGTAACTATTCCAATGAGTGATCCAATTCATTTCAGTTTACTTAGTTTAATAATGGCTAGTTGAGAATTGGTTATTTGAATTAAACTTGCTCGTTTTCAAAACAATGACTCTTTGACCTTGAAAGATATACTTTTAAATCTCTTGCAATGCCAGTCCTGACCTTAACAAATGTGAAAAATATCATCCCACTCTGACATGGACTCATGTTGAAGAGACATGAACACTGTCAACAAAAAAAAAGCTTGCGATCATATCCTACTATTTTATGGCGAAGTTTACCACAGTTTGAATTCTAATGATTCAACTTTCAAGGATTTGGGCTTTGGTTCCAAACACCCTTTTGAGAGAAGGTTCATAGTAAGACACTGACTAAAATAACTTTAGTTCCAAAGAATTGCAAATACAATACTTAATGAATATTTCTACTTGAAGGGCTCTTGCTCTTGATGGCAAATGTGTAAACATGCCATTTGTGATAACAATCTTAGTGGTTTATTTGGAAAAAAAAAACAGCAAAATAACTCACCTCAGAGCCTGCATTATTCATGACCCAGGTGAGGGAAATATGGTAGTTGAGACAGTGTGAATCCACAGTTTGGGAAAATTATCATTTGTCATACTGCTAGAAGACTGAAATTTCTAGATGTCCACACTAAATGTAATGAGTCATTTCCCAGGAAGTCCTTAAGCCCTATCCCTAGAGCAACAGAAAACCTACCTCATTTCTAGAAATGGTCAGGATTTATGCTATTTTATTGTCTTCCCATTCTTTTTATCAATGTCAGGAGGTGCTCTCTCTCCTGGACTGATTTCATGTATTGTTGTTCCAGAATGGGACAAAAGAAAGCATTAAACTGTAAAATTCTGCTTTGGAAATGACTACAAATAGTCAATAGTATGAGAAAATAGTATGTGAGGGCACAAAGGAAGCTTTGACTATGACCCCTTAAAGCAACAACACTTTTTAACTTATTTTGCCTGATTGGCTTTCCTGAAAAGGAAATCAAGGATTGGATTTAGCTCTGTTTGGCAACCCCCAAGTTTCAATGGGTTTCACTGTGGGACTTCTGGTGCAAAACTGGTTTAGCAAATTGTAATACAAGAATACTCAGTTTGCTAGGGGTTCAGTTCCCTGTGTCCAGTGTCTTTTCCATCCCTCCTTCCCAAAAGGCCATCTCTGAATAGATTTCTTTTGTCTCTTGCAGACCAATGATTTTCTGTCACCCTGACAGTTTAGATAATGGGCTTATCAAGGGCTAGAAAACATGACTGCAAGACTGCAGCTGTACCCCTACAAGTTACACAAGATTTAACTTTTTTTTTCACAAGATTTAACTTTTGAAGATCCACCACACAGCTCTACATTTATTCTTCCCTCTTGTCCATTTGTATTTTTTTAATTAATGTCCACCAATGTTTTTGTCTTCACATCACTTACCAAGGAAGATATTAGTATGTTAGGTTTACAAATAAGGACATCAGAGTCCAGAGAGATTTAAGTTAATAACTTAAGGAGCTAGACAGTGTTGCTCTTGGCTCAGGTCCAAGTCTGTCTGTCTCCAAAGCAATGCTCTTTCCAGTAAATCACTTCGCCTCTTATTTAACCCTGGAGATTACTCAGGAGGGAAATAATTGCCAGGCCTCTCATTACCATGAACTTCACCAGAAGGCAGATAGTTTTTGCCTCCTATTTAGTAAACAGGCATAAGTACAGGTTTAGTATTTTTATGCCACATCACTCATTTTGATTTTATCCATGCCTTTTGTATCCATAAGCTTCTGCAATTCTTTCTTCCTTCTAAAATCACAATGGCACATATGCCTCCACAAGTTTTATTGTAGAAAGAAAGCGAGGAACAGAGATTGAAGCAAGGGCCTTAATATCCCCTTCTTTGGAACTCTAGTACAATCCCTCAGGCCACCATAGCAACTACACTCTTTCCTGTGAAAATAAATGCAGTGAAATAAGGGGGCCTGTTGAGTGAATAAGAAAAAAATGAAGACTGAGAATCTGAGTTACATAGATGTGATTCTGAAACCATATTTGTCACTTTCTGACTTCAGGCCCATTACTCCAGCTTCTGAAGGCACTGTGATACACAGCCCTTTTCTTTGTAGTAACGCTAGTATCCTCATCAATACTTTCAGGGAGGTTCACTAACCCATGTTCCTAATCTAATGAGACAGCCAGGACTCCATGTTTCCTTCCCCCATCTACAATTTCTGCTAACCACCTCCCTACCCCACTATTTGTATTCACATGACTGTAAAAATTCTAGCTTCTAAATAACAGAGATCTGGATGGATTAAATGCTTCTTATATCTTCTCCCAGTGAAGAGATGGAATAGCAGCCATGATGTATATAGGAGTAATGCTGTTGAATTACTGTGCAATATTTTGCTTCTGGACAGACCTTCTCAGATGGACTAAGCATATAAGATGCTTACTGAATTTCACCCTAAGTCAGAAGACATTCAGCTGACATGATTCCTCTCCCCCTCTGTTCCCCTCCAACTTTTACTTATTGATTGAAAGGGGGAGAAAGACTTTTGCACAACAAAACAATCTCATGATAAAAACTGCTGAGTTTTCAGGCTCCCAATGGTACCACATCAAGTTGAGCATGAGAAATAAAAATGGGAGATCAATCTGGGAAGACCTTGAGATCAGCTTCATTTGAAGCATCATTTTGCCTCTAATCACCATGTTGTGTTTTTTAGAAGGTCTGCAGTATAATAATAATAATAATGAATTTGACAACTCTGCCAAATTTACCAAAATCCCAGCAAAAGACTAAAATGTTAAATCTACCCACATTGATAGGTGCAATATTTTTTAAAACCTGGTTTGGAATACTATTGCATTAAATAAGATATATTTGTACTTTGATGTATGATTAAGAAAAAGGTACTTACCTCTTCTGGGAAATTTGTATTTTATTAACTCTGAGCTTTGAGGCATGACAGTCTACAGAAATAGAAGATTTTGTTTTGGGAATACCTGAGAGCTAAGACATTGTCTCAATTATTTCATGGATTTGACTCACAGGACAGCATTGTCATTTCAATTTCTTTTAAAATAAGTGTAATATGTGCTGCCTTGGCATCTAAGACTTGAACATCAACTACTCTCATCCTTCAAAACAATACTAGGCCCAAATAGTCAAACTTAAATTTTTTAATAATATTTGTGTTTCCAAAGTTAACTATCCCAACTCTATATGATTTGTGGCTCTGAAATTTCTTAAACCAAGACTTGCTGATCCAGTATGTCTTCCTAGAATTTACTTTATTCCATAGCATCCTTCCTTGAATTAGGCCTTGAAGAGGGAGAACTTGTAGGTATGGTGAATTCATTGGAAGCTACCACTTATCCTGTCTTGTTTTGATGTAGTTTGGGTACTCACAATCTACATTGCCAGGTACAGTCCCTCCTCATTTTTGTGATAAGACCTGTTGGTGGGGTCTTAACACTTCCTGGTGAAGAAAAGAAATTCCCTCCACTCAGTATTGAGCTTTAGTGAGCTTTTACACTGATGTTAGATACCTCTGTGGACTGCTAAAACTATTTGAAAGAAGATCATCCCATTCCTTCAGGGGTGTTCCAGGCCTGGGCTTCCTGAGGTCAAAGGCTTAAGTTACATTCATGTACTCAATCAATTTTCATTGCACGTTGTCTTAGTCAGTATAATTGTTATAACAAAATACCATAGATTAGATAATTTACTTTCTCATAATTCTAGAAGCTGAAAGTCCAAGGTCAGGGAGCCAATATATCTGGGTTTTAATGATGACCTTCTTATGAGATAAAGAATACCAACATCTCCCTGTATTCTCACATTTTGGAAAAAAGAGGAGACTTCGCGGGGATTTTTTTTTTAATAAGGGCATTTTCCATTCACAGTGCATTCACCCTCTGATCTACTACTTTCCAAAAATCCTTTCTCAAAATGCCATCACATTGGGCATTAGGATTTCAACATATGAATTGGGGGGATAAGAAAGAAACATTCAGTTGACAGAATCAATCAGGAAGAAAACTAAATCCCAGATATGGACAATTCAGTCTTGACCAAAATTCAGCCAATGTGACCTCCTAGAGTTTACTTTATTCAAAAGCATAATAGTATGCTTTTATTATGCCTCCAGGAATGGCATTCATCATCCTCCTCTTGAGGAGTAGAACTAGTGTCTCTAAACCCAATTCCCTACATCTTACAGGAAAACATCTATTTAGACAACTTCCTGTATGATGAATTTCCCTCTGAGGGCCTCTGGTTTTTATCTGGTAGAAAAACTAAACTAGTTAATAGTCTATCTGGATTCAAATCCTCAGCCCATACCTACAAGCACTTCAGTAAAATTCTCTATGCCTCAGTTTTCTCATTTATAAGATGAAAAGTAATAGAGTTCCTGTCTTGTAGTTGCTTGTGATAGTGCCTGCCTCCTTAGAAGTGTGTGAATGTTGATTAGGCACAAAAATAAAAAGTGAAGGTTTATGTGCTAGTCACAAGGTATTAGTCACTCTTTTAAATAGTTTACATGTATTAAATAATTTGTCATTCAAAACACCTCATGACATAAATTCTCATAGTAGATTCAGGGAAACAGAAAATAAATAAGATAAATAATTTGCAAAGATCACACAGTTGTTGAGTTTATAGTTGGTAGATTGTGAACCCAGGATTCAAATTAAGACATTGTGGATCACAAACTAGTTTCTCAAAATGCAGGTTCTTTAGAGGACACTGTTCAGAAATTTGACATATTTTCTCTTAGTGTTAGCTGGGCTCACATATGTTTCTCAGGAAACTGCAACATAAACATACCATAGATCTTTTCCAATACAGTCCACCAGTGACTCCCAGTAAGCAGTTTCTCTCACTGATGAAGTTTTGTTCCCTCCACCTAAACATTCTTTGGTAAACAAAATCTTAGGAGGTCTCCAAGATTCCCACACCCCAATGCACATACCTGTATAATCACATTCCTGTGGCACTTAAGTGGGACTTGTGGATATTGCAGGGCATGACTACCAGGGTTGTCACCGTAATGTGATAAAATTCTGCAATTGTGATCAAAAGTCCTACTCAGCTGATTTTTGAGTAAGTCAAAAGAGAGATTATTCTTGGTGGCTTTACTTAATCAGGCAAGCCCTTCAAAGAGGAAGAGTTATTCAAAGTGACAGAAATTCTCCTGATGGCCTTAAAGGGGCAAATAACCCTGTCATGCAGAAGGTCAGATGGCAAGAAACAGAAGGAAGCCTCCAGGAGTTAGAGTGGTCCAGTTGATAGCCAGGAAGAGAACATTCACTCCTGAAACAACAAGATACTGAATTCTGCCGGAAACAAGGGAGCTTGGGAAAAAAACTCAGTCTTAGATGGGAACCCAGTTCTGGTTTTTCTGAGATGCCAAACAGAGAATCCATGCAAGCCTTGCTCACACTATTGACCTACACAACAGTGAGATATGAAGTAGACACTGTAATAATTTCACCACTAAAGTAGTAATTTCTTATACAAGAACAAAATATTAATGTACACCTTATTGCTGAATATAGTGACTTGGCTAAGAGGGACTCAGTGTGAACATTCATTTGCATAAAGGAGGATTCTCCAAGGTCATAGAAGCCTAGAACTCCCTTGGTCCCATCTACCCCTCAAACAAAAAGAAACTAAAAACTGAATGGAAAAAGACCTTTATAAAGTCAGCTCTAGATTCTTGGTTACACAAATCCAGTTTTGTTCTACTTCAGGCCTAATGAGCTGTGATTTTGACCCAGGGCCTTGCATATCTCCACCCAGTGTTCTTTTGCAAGCAGCAGTAAATATTTCTGCTAAATTGTTTTCAGTGATAGAAATGGCCATGTGGCCAAGAAAGATACAGAGGCTTCTGGTAGAGCTAGGTCTGAATGAAAGAGTGACAGCGCTAAATCTGGATGAATGAGTGACAGCTAGGTCTGGATGAATGGGTGACATGCTATGCAACAAGTTCCATGAATACAGCTAAAGGGTGTACAGGTAAGAAGTAATGTTTACCTGTGAGCAAGACGCAGATGCCCCGGGACATATGCAGCTTACCTCCCAAGGCCATCTGTAGTCTTAGAAGAGTGAGAGATGAAGCAGAATGTGAAAACTATGCTTTCTGGTAGTTTGATTCTCAACTAAATACTCATTATTATTCCCCAATCCTTATTCTATGTTAAGAGAATCACATATGTGGTTATATGCAGGGTCTTTTTAAGTCAGGAATCTGATTTGATCAGTACTTGCAAGTATTAGCCAGGATTTCTTATGGTGTTGTTCCTAGATACTTTATATGAAAAACAAATACTTAGGCACATTCATTTGCTAGGTGTTTCTATTTAGGGAACTCTTAACGTACAAACTCAATCAAGCTGTGTGTTCCTTTCAGGAACATTCTGTCTTAATTTTTTTTAAGGTGTGGTGTTTCACAATTGCCAGTTTTGCTTAATGAGGGGAAAAACTATATTCCTTTGGGTAAAACATGTGAGTGATTTCAGATGTCATTTAAAGTTGATTAGTGGAATATTTTCTACCAAAAATTTTGACATAGCATTCTTGATGAAGAGCATGAGTGAATTTCTCTGTGTTTAATTAAGTATTGAGGAGAAATTATGTGATGATCAATATGAGAACCACTCATCATTTTTCTCAAAGCTTTACATTCTAGAAGTTATTGAAAATTAGATTGGTAATTTCCCTAGCTTTCTGGGAACACAAAAACATACCTATATGAACTAAGTAAATGCGTGATAGTTTATAGGTCATTGATCTTGTGTTGCCAGGGTTGCAGGATGACTCAGTGAAAATTTCAAAATGTTTAATCCCAGGATAGTACAAGCTTTTCAATAAACAGTTTACCTCCAATAACAAATCAGTCCTTGTCTGACTTTGGGGCAGAGCAGCAAAGCGCTCTTGTTGAATTTGAAATTGATGGTTGTGGTCACTGGTTGATGTTGGGTTGGAAATAGTTGTTAAGTCATGGGAAAGCCTATGTATAGCACATGTTGAAGAAGGCATATTGAGCAGGAAGGAAGAAAGCATAGTGAGGAATAGGCGTATATGTCCCAGGAAAAAGAGATTTTGGCCAAAAAAAAAAAAAGATATAAGCATCCATCATAGGGAGAGAGGTGTTAAAATTTTAAATTTGGTATCTGAAGTGAAAGTTTTGAAGGATTCTTATCCATCCCCGTATTTGAGCAGATAGACATATGCATTTTGCATTGGAATCATTATGAGACACACAAATGGGATGAGATTTAATCTATCACATCCTGAGGATCGCAAGCCTTCTATTTCTTGCTTTCAATGTATAATGTCTCACTCTGTGTGTGATACCAAGGAAAGGGGAGTGTGCTTTGGCCAAAGGAAATGTGCCTTTTTGAACTCTGTCCATTGATTATCCAGTATGCTCCTGTTCCTCCTGAAAGTGAGAAATGTATTATTTGTACAGAATGAGCTCATCAGTGATGTAGGCTTAGAATGACCTTAAGTTATTTGTAAATTTATGTTAATCTTTATGTGTACTAAGGGCAGTATAAAAGCAATGTTTCCATCTAAATTCAAATGCCAAATTTCTGGCTATCACTTAATGAAGAGGACTTCCTTGGCTCTGGACAGTACAGCAGAAAATATTACAGAAGAAACAAGAAAGATATTTGGGTCTGGATTATCAAAATATTACAAACTACCTCCTCTCACATTCCTTTGTCAAAAAGAAATGGCTTTTCCAATAGTGGAAACTCAGTTACATTTAGCAAGCTGCAAATTCTGTAACATATGATTATACACTCCTATCTGAAAAAGGTAGCACTCCCCCAATGTAAGAGCTCAACTCAAAATTAGATATTTCTCATTATTGTAGTATACAGTGTTTCAAATCTAACACCATTTGATGGGTCTTCTGAAAAAAGGTGCTTGTTGTCAAGTTGTAAGTAGCAGTTGGTTGAAAGTTACTCAAAAGGGAAAAATAAAGCCTTGTCCAAGGCTAATGAAAATACCATCAAGACTCTGAATGTACTGGCAAAACTCAGATGGGTATTGAAAAACTTCGTGATCCCATTCTAACCAACAGTATCTTCAAACTCCCACCAGTTCTGTCCAGCAGTAGCTTGTTTAATTTCCTGCTGTTTTGCATTGCTTCAAACAGAGTCACATGCAGTAGTGTAAAAACTGACACCAACCTCAGGAATCAGAAGATGTTGCTAACCAACATAGAATGTGCATTCAAGTCAGTCCTTGTCTGCTTCTACACTCTGTAGGAGCAACCTACAACCTAACAACCACCTCTAAGGAACAAATACTTTCAAATGTTTTCAAATATTTGAAGATGAATGAGGTTGAGGGGTTCCATCATATGTTAGATAGGGATTTGTTCCCAATCTATGTAATTTCACAGACCTTCGTCTCTCAAATGGAGAATTTAAGTTCGATTCTCTCCTCTGCTTTTCACCAGCAGTGTGATTGTGACTAAGCCTTTAGGTAGCTCTCTGATCTATGCTTGATCATCCACCAATGACATTGCAATAATAATAACAATGAATTATTATCCAGCCCAAGGTTTCTTAATGTAGTTGCAAGATAGATGATAGATATATACAAATATAAATGTCATCAGGTTTGTCAATTTAAAATATATATCATCCCCATTTCACCAACTTTCATCTTACATATTCTATAAAAACAAATCAATATAAGCAACAAAATCCCAAACTTAAAATCTGAAATTAGGATGGGCTCTTTGTTGATTTCCTCATGACAAAATTTGCTAAAACTGGGCTTTGCCTATTTTCTCAGGTTCCACCTTTGCTGATGTTCTAAGTGTGGGTTGTTTACCTATTTGAAAATCCTACTCTTGAAGAAGATGGTATTAAGAGTAAAATGCTAAGAGGGTATGGGATTAATTTTGGTGTGTTCTTCCTTGTTTCTATAGACATCTGCTCATATGTCAACAATTGCCCACTCTGAAAACTTTAGGCATATGAAGCAGAGAACAGTAGAAGGGGAGAATATCCCCTCTGGTAATTCACACCAGAATTTTACGAAAAAACTAGTCAGATTCAGTATTCTAGAACCCAGATGAGAAAGAATAGTTTTATGACCAAAAGTCCCTTGTCCTTTCTTCCTGCCTCCACCCTGGTGGGCAACCAGCAATGCTATGATAGTGATCTTCACAGCAGGTTGAAGATTTGTCCTCCTTCAAGTGCATGTAGCAATGGAACTCAGTGAGCAGTCAGGCTGGCTCTCCAGAATTCACGTCGAAATTGAGGACAGGCAAGTACCCTTTAGCACATCTTAATGGGATGAAATCTCACTAAAAAAAGTTAAATGAACAGAGACACAACTCAATTTTCAAGGAAGAAATAAGCTAAGATGGATAGGCAAGAAAATCTCCTAAGATGCTCTAAAACTGAGGCTGACTAGATGAGAGATCAATTGTTTTCAAACCTCCGCAAAAATGGAGAAGAGGGAAATCATTAGCGAGATCTGCCCATGACCCCATCAGATGCTGAGTCTCTGCCAAAGACTGAGAGTGAAATTTTAGCGAGGGAAAGGAAAAGACAGAAGGTCACGTTTATGTAAACTCTTTCCCTACAAGTTTTTCTTATGCTGAGTGGGAAGGAAGAACAGAGACAAGGAGAAAAGGAGTGATATTTAGGAATTGTTGATGGAAACTTCTAGAATCTCTACTGATATGAATTGTCAGTGAGAATGTAGAAATCTGAAGATCTCCAGGATGTGACAAGGAGGAAGGGGGTCAATAGAAGAAGAAGAGGCATTTTAAGCATTATAAAATATGAGCTCTGGGAACTTATTTTTTATCAATGCATAATTCTGAAAGTCCAAGAATATTATCCAAGAAAATGACAAGGATTTAAAATAAAAGTAGTCCTCTTATCCTGTCCCCTTTACTCTCACATTCTAATCTCTACAGTCATTACTTATAACTCTTTACAACACTTTACCTATTTCTTCTGCGATTTTTAAAGCAGACACCTGACTTAGTCACTTTGAATTTTTCTAATTTTAAAATCAGACACCAAATTTGGTCACTTTGGACTTTTCAGTTACAGACATTTATCAAATACTCCAGATATAAGAGAGGGTTTTGTTTGTTCAATGTCCTCTACTAATAGTTGCTGAACCCTCAAGATCTGTCAAAGCTATAAAACACTTCTCAATAAGCTCACTTTACCCACTTTTTCCTTGGGAACACCATCATGAGATCCCCTTCTTAATGTCCTCTTTTTCACTCCTCTCCCTACTCAAAGTTTCCCTCTGTTTCCCAGACCTTATGCTTTTATGTTTATCCTCTTATCTGCCCCTGTGCACTGCTCAAGAATTCATGGCCAAGGAATCACTAACACCATCCATGACTGCTAATTTGGATAATTGAATTTCAATTAGAATTTTTTTCTCAGAACTGCAAAATGTTTCTCTTTTGTCTTCTAACAGCCCATGTTGCTATCCAGAAGTTTAATGTCATTATAATTCCTCATCATATGTGATCTCATATTTTTTCTGTCTAAAAGCTTTTAGAATTCTCTTTAGTTCATTTTCTTGATGATGAATCTTGGTGTGAGTCCTTTATCTTCATTTGCTAGACATAAACTAGGTCCTGTTCGACTGGAAGCCTGTGGCCCTCAATTAAGGGAGATTATTTTCCTAAGAGGCATAAGTGAAAAATGTTCAAAATTCTAGGTTCCAAACACAATCTTTCAGGACATAATCACAGAAGTGACATTCCATCCATGGCCTTTTTCCATTTGATAGAAACTGGTCAGTAAAAATTCAACCTACAATCAAAAGGAGGGGAGGTATACAGCACTGACTATATAGGGGGAACCATCTTCTAGACTGCCTACTACACCTTGGTCAGAACCAAACAAGAGTCATTATCTCTTCACTCTGTCAGCTTGTAATGAGAATGAGGCTATATTTCTTCGGACAGTACAAGAACTCAGAGCCAATGGCTCATCCTGAGATCTATAGTCAGGGGGAATTTTGAAGGAAAAACATGTGATTTTTAAAATTTGGCATACAATTTTTGTCAGTAAATAAATAATAAAAAATTTGTGAATAAATATAATGAAAATCCAGTTTGCATTGCTATCAAAGCCTTAATTTTTAACACTACAACTATATTACCATAAGATGACCTTATCCTATTAAAAACATTAAGAAGAAAAATAACTAATAGGGAAATGAAGGTGTTTTATATTAACTTTTGCATAAAAATGAAGGGTGATAAATCATTCCATTAATTGAACAAAATATGAATTTGTCTTAATATTAAGGGTATAAGGATAAAAGATTATTTCTCCAAAATTATACAAATCAATGAATCAAAATTTCCCTTCACTTTACAAAGAGAAACATTCATTACAAAAGCAATTACTCAAATTCACATACAATTATTTCACTTTCCAAAGAAAATTCCAAAACCCAGAGTTTAAAATAAGGGTTTTGAGGCTGCTTCCATAATGCCATCATTTTCAATAAGGAGAAACAGTAGGTTAGTGGATATTTAACACAATCTAAATTTGCTATTTCTTGAATTGATTGTTAAAACTACATCATAATTAACTTTTTTTACCCTGTTTGCTATATAATAATCTGTATAAAGTCATCAAACTGGGTAGAATGGACTTTGAAACTTTGGATTCAATAATCGAACAGTTGTTTTTTACTAGATGTGTGTATTTTGTATTGTGTTATGAAAATATTTTACTTCCTATTATTAATCTTCTCACAAATGATATTGTAAGTTAGCATGGATTGTTAGGTGCATTGTCATTTTGAGTCCAGTCACAGGTGAGCCTATATGACATTTAAATGTGTCATAAATTAATTGGGCATTGTGTGACATGTTCTTTCTTTATCCCATTAGGCTGGTTTCTATTATCAAATTCCATTCAAATTCATATCTCTAGAAATCAAGTAGTCCTGCAAGTAGTTACAAGGTACAAGGAATACTGAGCATTACTAAATCCAATTTTCCTTGTGTTCTAACATGGTATATTATTATTCACTGGCATATTTTCAAGGCAACACTAAAATATTATTCCAAAATACATGTGAGTTAAAGATATACAGGGAATATTTAAAAGAATAAGATTTTCATGATTAAAAAAAAGCAGGTATTTTTTTCAAGCTTTTATCATGTGTCTACCATTGCACAAAGCTTAGTGGGAGAGAATGGAGTGATGGAAGTGATGAAACAGCTCATGCAAGAATACTACACAATACAAGCTACTTAATGCCTGCTGCCTCACACACATTTTTCATTTAGATTATGAAATCTTAAATGCAGTTCATGTTCTGTCTAGTGTATAACCAGTGCCTAGAACATAACAGGTACTATGTTAGCCACATTAAAGGTGGCTAATTGGTGATACATGAATTGATAAGTGAATCAAAAAATTTGCAAATGAACCAAAACCAAGATACAGAGTGAGGAAATAAAACTATTCATGGAAGATATAGGGTACTACTGATTGAAAGTTCATGTACGCCATTGTCTATATATTAAAACACCAATATGATATATTGAAGTGGGTCCTTTTGAGAAGTCAAGGAAGATCTGACATAAGTGGCATTAGCATCCATATAAAAGAGATCCCAGATACTTCTCTTTCCCCTTTTTCATCATGTGAGGACAAAGGGAAGGGAATTAATTATGAGCCAGGAAACAGAACTTTACCAGCTAACCAACCTGTGGGTACCTTAGTTTTAGACTTTCTCTATCCTTAGAACTATGAGCAATAAGTATCTGTTATTGATAAGCTACCTACCAAGTGTATAAACTCCTTATTGTAGCAGTTTGAACAGAATAGGTTTCACTCAAGGAAAATTGGGACTATTTTGGTTGGATAGTAAAAGGTAGGAATGAGTTGCTTTCAAGCAAAATTAACATTAGCCATATTTCCTAACAATCATGGAGTCCTGGTCTGCTTTCATTATTTCATAATTTTACTGCTTTTTATGCAAATGAGAGGTGATATTAAACAATGATTTATTGGATTCAGTGGAAATTCTTTTATCTCATTTCTCAGTTGTATAAGTGTACTCACTTAATTTCTCCATCTCAATTAATCATCTAATTCTCTGAGAATGAGCAAAATTGACCTAATGAACTGGTCTAAGGATTAAATGCATAAGATATAAAGGGACTTGGAGAAGTGCTAGCACATAGTAAGTAATAGACAGCATTAGCATTTTGGGTAGAGATGGCTAGCTCTCCCCAAAACCTCCTTACCCCTTTCCATACCAGAGAGTTGTGACTGGAGCTGTGTGTTAAAGACATTTCCCCACCTCCCCACAGGTAGGAAAGAACAAAATGACTTGTTCTCACCCATGAAACAAGAGTACACAAGAGATGGTCTTTACTCCTAGGACAGGGCATTAAAAAATCACATGAGCCTTTATGTTCCTTCTTCCAGAAGACTGTGTTAGTTATATATAAAAATTCACTAAAATGTTAAGCAATTAGAACCAAAATAATCAGATCAGAATTATCATTCATGAGAATCAGTGAAAACATACCTTGTAATTCATACTTAGAGAAATTTTTCTGAGTTTTTATTAGTACATCTTCAGGTGAACATTGAAGCTTAGGTGTCTTTTGAATTTGCTCTCTCACTGAACAAGAAAAGACACAAAGGTCACAGTGTTCCTTTGGCAGCTATGATAAGTTTTCAAATCAGCACAATTAGAGAAATAAATGTGGTGATCATCCTGTCTAGATAGCAAAAATTTGTAAATCATTTTCATAAGGAGACTTGTTTTGAAAAAATCATAATTTTACCAAACTTTGACTTTGTTTTAACCAAACACCTAATTTTGAAGTATCCTACAAGAATGGTTACCACATTGCTAACTTTATATTTTTCTTTTTTAAAAATTAATTTATTTATTTATTTATCTATATTTCACATCTTTGTATTCCCCAGAGATCACTCACCACCTCCCTCTCTGACAAATCCCTCCCATCTCCTCTCCCCCTACCCCCAGTTGTATACTTCGGTTTGATTGTTAGCTTGTTTTGACTATTCCTCCTGGCCTTTTGTTTATTTTTCCTATATCCCATATATTAGTGAGACTATTTGGTTTCTGTCTTTATTTCTGACTTGTTTCTGCTAATATGATTTCTTCTAGGTACATCCATGTTTTCATAAATTCATTAAATTTGATGTTTAATTGATGAATAATATTCCATTGTGTATATATACCATATCTTTTTCATCCAATCATCTGTCTTGGGACATTTAGGTTGTTTCCATATCCTTGCAATTATAAATTGTGCTGCAGTAAGCATCTGAGTACAGGTGTCCCTTTGTATCAGAATTGAGGTCTCCTATAGGTAGATTCCCAGAAGAGCGATTGCTAGGTCAAATGGTAGTTCCATTTTCATTGGTTTGAGGGTCCTCCACACTGCTTTCCATGGTGGCTGAACCAGTTTACATTCCCACCAGCATGCATTGCAAACTTTAAAAAAAACTCTTACATTGTTGGTAAGATCTTAGGGAATCCATGAATCTTAATTACTGGGCTGCCATAATAAAACACCAGACTGGGTCACTGAAACATTTTTCCCCCCGCACAATTCAGGTGGCAAGAAGTGCCGGAACAAGGTGACCATAGGGCTGACTTCAACCTGAAGTCTTTCCTTGAGTTGCTGATGACCATCTTTTCCCTATGTTTCCGTGTGTTCTTTTCTATGTTTCTCTATGTTTCTCTCCGTGTCTTAGTCTCCATTTCTTATAAGACAAGGCCTCATACTGGATTAGGACCCACTATAATGACTTCATTTTAACTTTATTATCTCTCCAAAGACCCTATGTCCAAATACAATTTACAATACAGAAATGAGTGTGGCAGAAGTTCAACAGATAACTTTTAGTGCATATAATTCAGCCCATGATACCATGTGACAAGAAAATGACTCCCTAAATTGAAGTATCACCAAAATCAATGATATTATCCTCTCTAACATTTCCAGCATCCCTTCTAATACATTTCAAATTATAATGTAACTCATCATTCTCCTTCAAAATTAATGGAAACTCTCACTATCTCTTAATGTTCCAGTACCTAAATTATCTTCCAGTGAAAGTGTTTATGAAAACATGCCTTCTAATGTCCCTCCTGGAAACTATGGATGTGATGGATAACCTCAACTGAGTAAAATTTGGTACTCTCTACAGTTGTTTTACCTGTCATGTATAGCATTATTTTTTGCTTTAATGAAACATAAAGTTTTACATATCTTGAGATATTGTCCCAAAATTATAGCAAAAAATCCTGAGTGTTGCCTACTATCATGAGTGGGCTGTTTTGTCTGAGCCTTGCTTTGAATCAGTCTTATTATGTGGTTCTGATTATAAGAAGGCAGAACAGAAAGTTGTCTTCTGCATAGATGCCTCTGACTTACAAAAGAATGACTTCTGAAAGCTTGATTGAAATTTGGGCAAGAGATATATGTTTTTATGAGAAAAGTAAATCATATACACACAACAATCAGAGAGGGCAGAGCTCATTTCTATTTTGGCTCAGTTGGTAGCTTTTTAGACACTTAAGAATGAGGTAAACCTTTTAATTGGAGCTGTGCAGTTACCTTTATAAATACTGCCGTTAGCGACTCTGAATTTCATTGGCCAACATGCCATTTAGGAAGAAGATATTAGAGTTAGAATCTTGTGAAAACTTTTCAATGCTGGAGGAAGTATTTCAACAAACTGGGAGTAAACTTGATAAAATTTCATCAATTTTTTCAGAAAACTACACTAAGTCAGAAGTACTAGAAAAAGTTTTCTGAAATTGCTACCACTGAGTTAAAAAAAAAGACATATGCAGACATATCTAGCATATCTAGATATGCAGACATATCTAGCATCAGTGATGAACATTCTGGAAGGATACCCTGGTTGATTTGAGGACAAGGTAAATAAAATCACAAATTCAACCTCTAAAGAAAAAATATTGGAAATGTTTGAGTATTTCATGAGAGAAGTTATCTTCACATGACAAGTAACATAATAAAAACACATACTCAGTTTCTCTCTTATACATATATAAGTTAGCATTTTTACCAATTGTACCTATAAAATGACATTAAAGATGGCTTGCATATTGTTACTTCAACAAACTCCCTCTACAATATTGTCACTTCATTAAATCCAAGTCAAACAATTCTCATATTAGTGATATTTAGATCTTCTTTAACTTTTTTCAGAGAGTATGCATAATTTTACCAGAAACAATTAAAATAAATAATAAAAATTCTTGAAAAAATAAATGCTCAGTCAACTATTTTCATTGCGTATATATCAGTTTTGTTTTAGGGAGAACAATTTCTAATATAATTAGTGATTTGTAGATTTCTGAATTATAGACAATATTGCTATGAGTCTCCCATCTCCCCCTTTTGGAATTAGATTGTTTATTGCAGTTTTCCTAGCTCTCATAAGATAGTATGTTGGGTATATTGGGGCAGATCACATATTCTTAGTTCCAAGATCTTCCAACTCAGAGAAACTGTGACTAAGGAACCAGATTTCTGAAACCTCAACTAACTTGGACCTAGTTTAGAAGAGGAGACCCTGAAACCCTGAGCCTCATACACTTATGGTATGAGGCTTAAGACTTAGGTAAGGTTTTTGGAAATGAGTTCATACAATTTGTGAACAGTGTAGAGTGTTTTTTTAAAACTTGCCCTAATTTGTTGACCTTCTTCCCATAGAAAGGTCTTCTTCTTCCCGAACCAGGTCGGGGTGTCCAGGGGCATTCTCTGTGAAGGGATCCAGCTACCATATAAAAAGTCCAATTCCCCCACAACTGGCTATAAACATCAAAGGTAAGTATTCCAGAAGGCAGCCTCACTGAACAACCATCAACAGTGACCAGTCCATGAGTGAGTCCCGTTATAAGTTCAGACTTGTGAAACATTTCCTGTCTGTCAACTAATGACATCTGCACAAAAGACTCCAAGTATAAATGGCCCAGATGAACCCTTCCCAAATGCCTTCCTACAAACTCAGGAATAAAATAAAATGATTATATTGTCACTTAGTTTAGGGTAGTTTTACACAAAATAGTGGAATAAGAAAGACGAACAATGGAAATGTGTTTGGACCAAATTTAAAGCAAAGTAAATTTACTGAAACATTAAATGTGACTCATGGAATGAAATGGAGAAAAGCCAGGACAGATCTTTGGAAGTAGATATCAGAAACTACAACATGGCCTCATCTGCATCCTTCCCCCAGGATGTGTCCTAATCGGCTGGACTGCTATAATGAATAGTATAGACATCAGATTAACCACCATGTGCTAATCACAGCTCTGCAATCTGAAAATTCAATGTCAAGATGTTAACATGGCCAGGTTTTGATGCGGACATGCTTTTTGGCTTATAGACTGCCATCATTTCATTTACATCTTCACATGGGGAAGAGTAGAGAGAGATTCAGTTTTCTCATGTTCCTTCTTCAAGGGTACTAATTTCATCATGGAGACTCACCCCCATGATGTAGTTACCACTGGAAGGCTCATTCTCCATACTCCATCCCTCTGGGAATTAGAGTTTCAAATTTGTCAGGGACAAAAACATACAGTCCATAGCAGATGATTACCCCCCAAAAAAGCATTTTTCCTCACTTTAACTCAAGATTTAAAGCTTCATCTTGGCTTAGTTTGGGGGAACTGCCAACACTTTGGACAGACAAAAAAGACATGGTGTAATTTTTAATTGCATTTTATAATTTCATTGTCTCAGTTAGTCTTTAATGCTGTGCAATGGTGATAAACAATCATGAAACCTCAGCAGCTACAGCAATAAGCACTTGTTTTCCAAGCATCTAGGATTAGTCAGGAGTAACTCAATAGCTCTTCTAATCTTAATTGAAATTGCTCACAAGTCTAGGTATTGCTGGTTACTAGGTGAATGATTGATATCAGCTTACTATCTCTTTGCTCTACATGTCACCTGTCCTCCACCAGACTAGGCCTGTTAATTTCTCATGATAAAACAGATACACCAGAGAAAGGCAGAGATACTCATAGTCACATTAGGTTTAAACCAAAAACTGCCCCATCTCATTCTAGAAGGCAAACTCATAAGGACGGAACAGGGAACGCACTCCATTACGTCTGTAAGAGTAACTTCTAGGTAAATGTTCCATCTGGCACTGGCTATGAATAGAAAGAGAAGTCTTGGAACCATGAAAGTCATTTCCTACCCTAATCGATACTGCACATAGTGGGGGTGTGGAGAAGAAGGTCATCAACTATGGTGAAGTACTTTGGGTACCAATACATGTTGACAGATTTTTATTTTTAGTAGCATGTACTTTCAAGTTTGTACAATATACAAATCTGGCATGAAGGGGAGAAAAAAAAGGGAAAAAATTTAATAGGAATTATAGCAAAATGGTCATCTGTTTTGCCTTCACAGAGAGGCATCTTAGCTAGAGGAAGACTTTCCAGTATTCAGCAGTTCTTCCAATAAAGAACAATTAGGAAATAGGATATTGACTTTTAAGATTAAATCACCATTCAAAGCACTTAAACCTCTTAATTTGTGTATAATTTATTTATGCATACAAATATTTTATCAGTTTCTGACTCTCATCTTCATAGATGACAACCACAGTTTAGAATGAACAAGAAAGGCATGCTGTCAGTGATTTTTCTGTTGTTGCCTACATCTGAGAGATAGCAAAGAGTATCGAGGACCCTAGCACAGCATGAGAAACTAGGATACCCTGTTCTTATTTTGTTTTGGAATCATTAAACTGACCAGGTGGGGGGATGATGTGTGAAATCAGGCAAGCATTTTATGAGTTTCTACTCTGCTATTTATTCTGCTGGGCACTATAACCTGAGACCTTTCTGAAAACAAAAGCACCACATCAGCTGGCCTTTTTTTAGGACCTGACCGACCCTTGCAGTGAAAGTCAACAGATGTCCTCTCTAAACAATAGTGTCTCAATTCTCAACAGGCAAATCTACACCATTCTATAGAGTTGAGGAGACATATGCAAAGTGAAGTCTGAAAACTGGAAAGCACTCACTACATCAAGAGATTATTAATGCTGAGCAATTTGTAGAGTTTTATTATTGAAATAATTAGTCTGTTGATGTCAAAAAATGTCTTTTTGAAGTACAGATTTGAACATCTGAAAAAGACTTTCAGTTTTTGAGGTTTTGAAATTTAACATGAGCAATATGAATGGCATGTCAGAAACTACAAAAGAAGTGAAATTAGTGTGATAAAAGGGAAAAATCAAGAATTAGAATCATTTCTAGAATCTGTACTTGAACTAAGTCAAAACGCCATCTGACAAATGTTTTCTAAAAATTAGCAACCAGTTTCTAAGAGCCTCTTTGAGTGGCAGATTCTTCACACTAACTTTTATGGAAATTTTCACTTGCTTAAGCTGATAGATAAAATATCTCTAGAGAAAGAAAATGAAATTACATGCATTATAAACTTCAGACTTGCAGACGGCAAAATCAAATCTGGCTTGTCTACAAAAATTACATATCATGGAGTTGAATTTTGAATTACCAAAGTTTTGACTTTAGTGTCTCCTTAACGTCCTGCTCTAAAAAGAAGTCATCATTAACAACAAATGATTTCGCAAAATGTAACTAGTAAATCATGGAATGCCAGGCTCCACTTTGGTGATGTCAAACAAGCCTTCTTAGGTAATGAAGCTGGCAGAAGGAATATTTAAATTGTTCAGGGTAGGAGTCACCTTAGATGCAAAGGTGTGATTTTAATGTGGAAAAGAAATAGACAGGAAAATTATTATAATCTTAGAATCATATTGTAGCAAATGGTGATGGAAGAGCAAGTGAGAAATTCCAACCATATCAAAAGTCAAAAAAGAAGGCTGAACTTGAGAATGAGTGCTTTTAAAGGGTTTCTGCTTAGCCTCCACTTGATTTATATCTTGTCATAATTAATAATTTCACATAACTGCCTATGCTCTTTTCTTTTAAAATCTTCCTTCAACAATTCAATCATGTGGGACTTTTCTCCCTACGACTGTAGGTGAAGCTGAATTACATCTTCATAAGTCTCCTTCCCTTGCTGTCCTTTGTTTAAAGAATCAAACACCACACGGTAAATAACAATCAACAAAGGGATATTACAAAGCTTGGAAATCTAAAAAAGTTCTCAAGAAAAATAGTCTCTCTTCTCTAAGACCTGACTTCTTGCTGACATATCTGAAACTCCATATAATTCCTTCCTTCTTTTGGTTCTAGGACCAAAATTCACCAACTTCATTCTTCCTTCTACCTCTGAGAGGAAGCTCACCCTTCCTTTGCCAGTTTGCCTCATATCTCTCCTCCATCTGTCACCACATCACACTGAATGACAAGAAAGAGACCCATTGTCAAGAGTGTTGTGAGCTCCCTTTACCCCCAGCCTTTGGGTGGGAGTACAAATGACAGAAGGGTAGAGGAGGAGAGGACAAGTGCACTTCTCCACTCTCTCCTCAGTCAGTGCCCTCAGAGGCTGCTGTCTGACAAGAACACGAGTCCCACAGTTCCAAGTTCCACTGGGCTGTTCGCACAGTACCTTCTTCCATTGGTGGCCCAAGATGCTCATCATCCCATAGTTGAAAATCTAGAGATTTTCAAAACTTCTGATTGCTATTCCTCAAACTTTCATAACATCTGCAATTGAGTCATTTTAGCAACTCAGCTAGCATGGCTTCTGGCAACTGGTAGAATTTTCTGTGATGAAGAATGAGCTGCTGCTAATTCTTCCCCTAGGAAAGGTCTCCGACAGGACCACTGAACTGTATGATACTGACATTTTCTATACATCTGCTTCCAGTGCAAGAGGGAAACCAGAGGGAAAATCTTAAGGAATTCAGTGAAAGTTTTACTGCAGCAAGATCAGAAAAGTATGACTGGGGGGTTTGGGGGGTCCCCTTGGGCAGTGCTACCCTCGGGAATGATTTAGTCTATTAACCTCCCTGATAGCATCTTATTCTGTGGTGTTTCATTTGATTCTTTTAATTTCACCAAAAGTGGTAAGCAAGCATACTTTCAAGTTTCACCCTATCCCTAGAGTTGGAGAATACTGTCTCCACGTTCTATAAGCAATTGTGGATAACCCACCATATTTGGATGAGCAAGGAATTATGTTTCTGTTAAGGAAACTTTGGATTTACCCTTATGCTCCAATCTGTTTCTTCTGGAGCTTCCCTATGTGGTCAATAGCAATCAGCTCTATTAGTTTCTCAGTTCCAAACTCCTAAGATCATCCTGAATATCATCATTCTATTATATCCTAGATCAAAGCTATTTGTATGTCCAACTAATAAGACTACTTAAAAATCTTCTGTCTCTGCAATGTCCAAGCAACCACCATCTCTCACCTCAACAATTACAGTAGAATCTAAAGTGATCACAGTTCCTTCTTCCTTGTACTTCTATAATCCTATCTTTAAAAAGCAGTTAGAGGGACCTGTTAAAATCTTCAGCTTCATTATATTACTTTCTTAGTTAAAATTATCAAAGAACTATCTAACATACTCAGAGAAATCTTTATTATAAGACCACAATAGCCTACAGAATTTGATCTCCCCTTTTCCTTTTTGTTCTTATCTCTAGTACTCTTCCTATTTCTAATTTCATTACAGCAGCACAGGCACCTTTATTGATCTTCAAACAAGCAACTCCTTTCTCCTGTAATCATCACAGAAACACCACTTAAATCAATAATAGAACCAAGGCATAAAAGATTGTAATTATTCATTGCAATATGAAGTTAGATAGGGAGAATATTTCCAAATGTCTTGATTGTTCTTGCTCCCCAATCCTGGAAATGTCCAAAAACCTGTAAAACATAGTCACTATTCAATCCTAGTGTTTCAAGATTTTAATCCTAACCTTATTTCTTAGACTCTGTTTAAGATTCTGGTGTCCCATGGATATCTTTCCAAGTTTTTGCCCTATTCAGTTTTTGTCACTCACCCCAGTGTGAGTCTTTGTGTAAATTCTAGCCTGGTCTCTTAATTTTGTCTTTCATACCTCCTTTTACTCTATGATTTGTTTCCAGAGGGAAAAAATTATACCTTCATCCCATGCTCGATTTCATCCCTGCAAATAACAGACATTAAATGACATGTAAGGTCACAACTTTTGAACGAGAACTAATGCTAAAAATGAAGACCATATCACTGAATAGCCAAAACCAGAAATAAGAAAGAAAAAATATCAATCCATGTCTATATTGGCAATAGTTGTATTTGTGGTGTATCTGAGAACATCAACTGAGTTAAGCTTCATACTAACAGAGTCACAAACCCTTGACTCATATTTTAAGATCTTTAAAACTGGTTCCCTGAAGCCACTGGAATGGTGTGACACTGGAATCATCAGACTGAAAGAAAAAGAAGAAAAGGTTTAAATCCTGTAATACACAAGAACTTGTTAGTAACAGACAGCATAGAGGAAAATTAATAAAATATTTCTTCACGAAGTTTCATTCAGAGGAAAGAAGCAAGCAAAATACCAGGAGAAGGTTCTCATACCTTCTTCCTCTAGTCTATACTCAAAGACATTGAATTATGAACAATCAGAACTCCCTCTTCCTCCTTCTCTTCCATTTTTCTCCCCTGTTTAGAATCCTCAGTAGTCTATGTCGAATTGGGAAGATATTATAAAGTCTAGGGTCTTTCCACCTTTATTCAAGGAAGAAATAATCCTGTTTATATGGTTTGAACTTTCAGCAGACTCTCTGAGCAAACAGCTGAACTGGGTTTTCCAGCAAGGTGGCATGCATGTAGACCTAGTTGGGTCCCCGCTCAAGGACCTAAGTCACAGTGCACCTCCATCTCAGAAGAGAGGGGAGAGAAAAGGCAGGGAAACTCCCCCACACTGAAAAAAAAAAAAGATAGAAATGATGAAGGGAGAGATTAAGATAAAATACCTTCAAGGATTTGAGACTTATCTTTACTTGTGCATGGATCATTTGCAAATGTGTAGACCATAGACCCTTTCTTAGAATAATATTTGTTATAATAGTATTCCAAATTTTTATATTATATATATATTTAAATGTTATATGTACTATATAATATTATTTAAACACATAGTATTTAAGCACATAAAATGGCATACATAAAAATACAAAAGAACCTAACTGTATTGTAAATAGCTGTCAAATTTTCAAACAACAAATTTGTGAAACAAAAATATGGTTTCTATATAGCTTATGAAATAATAATTAGTAATAGCAGGCTGAGAATCACCATAGTGTGGGAACTTGGTATTTTAAGACATTGGCAGCAATGGTAACTTGATGGGGAAGTATCTGTGACTTTTATCTATGACAAGGTACTGCAAATATTACTGAAAAATATTGCAAGAAAAAAAAAAAGAATGTTGTGTGATATGTTGAATCTTAGAAAGAGACTAAAGAAACTAAAGATGCATTTTCTCCAATTCAAATTCATGGAACCTCAGTATTCCATTCAAATCTTTTGGAAATCCATAGGCCCTACAATCAACGTTCTTGTAAAAATAATACACGTATAAACCAAGGGATAAACCATACTACAAGTGCCCCACACTGAGACCAACTGGAAAGGAGGCCTATGGTTATTCTTAACCAAAGAGTTTTGTTTATATTGTGGTTCATATATATATAAAATAATATTTTATTCAAAAACTTTACTTTTTGAAATCTTGCTGCTTTCAGGGCCACTATGTTGCTTTGAGAATTTCTACTACAATGTTAAGTCACAAATTTTATTACATTGCATTTTCTGTTGCTGTTTTAAGTGGATTAGGTTTGGTTTATATTTGTTTGCAATAATCCACAGAATAGGGACTAGTTATTTCCCTCAGTGGTTGCTGTTGCTCCTGACAGATTAAATGAATTCTCAACACAGGTCAGATCCTTCCTAGCATTGCTTGAACACTGGTAAAATTTCTGAACTGGCCAGATTTCTAACCAAATCTATTCTCTTAGTTTCAGGGAATGATGGGAATTTATTGAAGCAGATATATCTTCAGGGCTTTAAAACAGAATAAAACCTCAGTTTCTCCATCACAGATAGCCTTGGACATTTAATTTCTAAATGCTGTTATTTTAAATTTTTAGAGAAGTGGGTTTTTATAGGCTCATCTTTATCTGAATAGAAAATTATGTTTAGATGTTTAATATGTATTACCCAAGCCCAAAGAGATCTTTAAAAATGCTGACAAGAGATTCTAGAAACACTTAAATTCTAAGTTTGAAACAGTTCCAGCATTCATTAAAATAATGGTGGAAAAGATGGGCCTAAAGAACTACTTTCTTGTGTCCGGAATTGTGTACAAGCATTTCAAAGCCAGGAACAGGGATAAACGCAGAGGGTTAAGGATAATTCTCAATTTGGCAAGGGAATTTCCTTGAGGCAGGAGTCAGTAGCTCAGAGTGTATTAATGGATTTGTGAAAGTAGTTACATCATTGCAGTTTGGAGAATGATTTGAAAGCTTAGCAAAATGGGAAATTAATATTCGAGTTTTGCTCCAAATTCCTGTTCAGGTCTCTACTCTGCCACAACACACAGAGTTTGAAGCATGTTTTTTCTCTCTGTGTTTGAAGCATGTTTTTTTTGTGTGTGTGTGTTTGAAGCATGTTTTTTCTCTCTCCAAATTTTTGGGTTTATTTCATTTATTTTAAATGCATACCAAATACTGACTGGGTCTTATGTGTGAGACACTGTGCTATGAACTTGGAATATAAAGTGCAACAGGAGATGCTCTATTCTATGAATGGACTTAGTAAGATGATGGCCTACATCAAACTGAATTAAAAGAGAATGATATATGCACTTGTATGGTTATAGCAGCATTATTCCAAAACATAATGGAATATTATTCAATGCAAAAGAAGAAAATCGTACCATCTGCAACAAAAATAATGGGACCTGAATGAACTGTGCTAAGGATGCTAGAGGACAAATACTGCATGACATCACTTTATGTGGGCTGGTACCAACACAGAAACTGGGGTGAGGACATGAAACCAGGTATAAAGAAAAGAAAGCTTTCTGACAAACTCAGAACACCAGCCTGCTTCTTCCTAGGAAACAAATTCAAAGCAGTTAATTGGCATTACACTATCAACCTACTATTGGTGGATGCAAAGATCAGCTACCAACTTTTCTCAGCTCTTTCCCCCTCTCTCAGACAAAAAAAAAAACCAAAAACTTAAAAACTACAGTTTAAATTCCATAATACTGAAACCTGCAAAGTTCATTTTCTTCTCAGACCTAACACACACAGTCTCTCCAAAAATACCTAAGTTAAACTCAGCAAGGCACACTCCAACATGGAGTTTAAATCTTCAACCTCTTTAGCTTTCAGCAGGCACAATCAGCTTATGCTTACTAAGAGCCATGATTTGCCAGACCGGGCCAAAGTCCAGCCTGAAGCTCCTCATAGCCTCATGGTCTGGCCTCCATCTTTCCTTCCAAAATGGCTGATTCCCTCTCTTTGTTCCAACCCTCTTTAATATCCTTATTTTCCATCAAGATAACTCCTGGGGTAGGGAGTCCTGTCAGGCCAGTAAACTAATCAAAGTCCCCCGAGGGACCCATCTCTTAGTAACATTTGCAATTTTAAAGCAAGAGACAATGGCACTCAGAGCTAGG
>PVHY01019800.1:0-26728 GCA_004024945.1 Uropsilus gracilis | reverse complement strand
GTGTGCACACATGCTCCAGGCATGGTTCACCCCAACGTGTCCACCTACCTGTCTTGCAGGTGGGGCTGCCCACATGGACGTGCAAGCGCATGTCTGCGTGTGAGAGGTGCGCGCGTACGTGTGCGTGTCCTTCCGAGCAAGCGAGCCCCTTCTTGGCCCGTGTCCTCCTCCCTTTCCTCCCTTTCCGCCAGCCCACCACGGCCTTTGTTCCCCTCCCTTTGGGATCTGTCAGCTAATGGCAGGGGTCCCTCTCCCAGGAAACAACACTCCTCCCCTGCTCATTTGTGTCTCCTCACAGGGCTCCAGGCTCCAGCCCATAAGTGGCAGCCCGGGATGGCAACGGATGACTTTCCTAATTGCCCGTGATGCTTGTGGGTGCAGCGCAAACCCCACGGTAGCTATTAGGCCTCGAGCTGAAGCTGGGCTCCGACTGTGCCTGTGTGAATTTAGTGTTCCTGGGCGCTGTGCCCACCATGGGTGAGTGCCACTCGGAGGCTGTCATTGTGGCCTGGCACGGCTGACCTCAGCTTCTTGAGCCCCTAAGCCACTTCACCGCACTCCAGAACTGCAGCACCCCTAGGATTTCCAAACACCCCCCCCCGTGGCATCCTCCCCTCCCACGCACACACTTTCTCTCTCCCTCTTGCCCCTTTTCTCTCTCTCTCAAGTTTTCGGTTTTCTCCCGATTCTTCCAGTCTGTGTCTTTCTTTCCCTTCATTGCCTTTCTCTCCCTGCACTTTCCCCTGCTCCCTCCTCCCTTCCTGCCTCTTCCCCCATGCTCTCCCTCGCTGTCTGTCTCTCCTGTCCTTCACCCTCACAGCCAACTTGAAGCTTAGCACTAAGCATCAAGCCCCTGGCTGCCCCTGCCCATTCCTTTACCTGCTCCCCACCCCCATGTCCCCTTGCAGTCCCCGTCCCTCCGCCTCCTGCAGTTTTATTGGGGTCCCACCTCGGAGCTGTGTTATTAAAACTCCCCCAAGGCTCTGGGGAGGTGGCTGCGGCCTAGCATAGGCCTTCAGCCTTCTCCTTTGCCCTCTGCTGGCTGCCCCAGGCCAGCCCTTAGTCTCCTGCCTCCCCCGCCCTCTGCTCACCCGGGGGGGGGGGGGGGAGTGAAGAGCCAGGGACAGAGAAATAAACGCAGAGGCCCAGCAGGTCAGATCGAAGGGACACTGTGCCCCCAACTTAGCACCTCCACAGCCTGAAGCCCAAACCACTCTCCATGTGAGCTGAGACGGCAGAAGGCACCGGTCAGACTCTTCCTGTGGCAGCGCTTGCAGGAATCTGGAGCAAGACCAGCGGGCTGCCTGAGGACTCCGGGGCTGGGAGCCGCCGGCCAGGGAGAGGGCTCAACCATGTTGCTGCATGACATGCTCAGCACCCCCTCGTCCCAGTTGTTCTTCAGGGCGTACTGTCGAGCTCTGAACATCTGGGCGAGGAACCAAGGGAGCGAGCTAGTGAGTGAGCGGATGGGCAGCCAGCGACACCTCCATAAAGCCATTTGTAAATGCAGCGTCTGGCCAAGAGTAGGCATGCCATACATATGTGTTGGAATAAGTGCCAAGAGAAAAGGTCCCAAAGAGTGAAGGGCACCTGACCTGAAGAGCAGAGGAACCCCCCCCAGTCACCCCCCCCAGGTGGCTCCAGGGGTCATTCATTCCCCTCCACCTCCCATCCAGGGGCCCAGCTGTCAGTGTGTTGACTCCAAGGTCAGCTCAACATCTGTGCAGAGATGAGAATGTATGTGCATGCCCACCAGCAACCAGAGACAAGTCAACTCGAGGTCACAGAATCCATGGAAAATTTGCCTTTTATCAGGGCATAATACCTACTTAGATGTTAAAAAAAGCTTACATATCCTTTCTCATAGAAGCATAACTAGCTGTATGTTAAATGCGTATGTGCGTTTATATTTAAAGCATTTTCCACTCATCGCATGTGTTTCTTATCTCACCAGGAGTTCTGCAGCACCCCTTTGGGAGCAAGCAGAGCAGACGCGTTATCCCCTCCCTCCAGATGAGAAAACCCAGACCCCGGAGTGACAAGAGCTGTCCAACATGACGCAGCTCGGGCCTGGAGGAGTCCTGGGCTACCAGCCCACCAGCTGCCCACAGACCCCCAGCAAAGTGAGGGCCAGAGCCGCTCCCCCCCCCCTCCAGCCTGTGCATGGACACACTGACCCCAGCTGCCCTCGGGTTAAAGGGAGCCATTCTGCATGGTCACCATGAGGGTCCCCAGGCCCCAGCCCCATCAGCCAGACCCTGACCTCTGCCTGTGCTCACTCATCAGCCTGGAAGAGGACCTGCATCTCATTACCAAACAGGCCAGACGATTCCATGTGTCTGGAAGCCAAGTGCTTGCCTTTTCCCAACTCGGCTCCGTCCCCAGAGCCAAGGGGCAGTTTAAATAGCTCTCAGCAGCCTCTGTGCAGGGAGCCCAAAGTCGGGCAAGTAGACAACACGACATCCCAGGGCACAAGCAGGGAGCTGGTGTCTCAGAAATGGGGGGTCGAGGGGGACGGGGCATTTCAAGGAGAGAGAAAGAGGGAAAGAAGGTAGCCCTCACAGCTTGGCCTGCAAGCTCCTCTCAGCCTGGTTTTCCAACACAGCAGCTGTCTCCCCCTCAGGAAGCCGCATGTGCCCCAAGTCAGCTGAAATGCCAAAGGCCACATATTAAATACCAGTCCCCTATGGCCAAATGGTTTCAGAACCAACCAACTGTGCAGCTCAAGTCCGTGCTGCTCTAGAATTTGCAAAGGGGAAGTGATTCCGGAAGCTGGCGGGATGGTGGCAGAGATCACCAGCTCTAAGATCACACAGACCTGCTCTGAGACCCTGCTCAGCAGACCTGCTAGCTGTGCAAATGCAGGCACGCTTACTCTCAAGCCTCACTCGGAGAAAGGGGGGAAGGGAAAGCTGGCCTCCCCAGGTTCCCATAGGCGAATGTCCACAAAGAGTTCAGGATGACCGTGTGAGGTACGCAGGAAGCCCCCACTGAATACCAGCTCCCGTTATTACTATAGCTCCAACCGGAAAGGAAGGGGAGTCTGGCCTGCACAGGGTTAGCCAGCTGGGTCCCGTGGGGACAGGGTGAGTGAGGACCCAGAGGACCTGAGGCAAAGGGAGCCTGGGCGAGCTGATGGGTGCTGAGGGAGCTACAGGCCCACCAAGTCATCTACAGCCTTCCTCCATTGCCCAATTAACACTCTCATCTGATAGATGGCAAATTTGGGTTCATCTGGGTGCCAGGAAGGATGCCCAGCGGCTCTTGTTTCTCCTAGGGTTTTCCCACCATTCTTCATCAGAACTGGGTTCCCTGGCACACATACACCCACCTCTGGACAGCTGCTGGGGACCGGTTGTGCCTCCCAACAAGTCTTTCCTGGTACAGCCCCAGGTAGCAGTTGCCCTCCTCTGGATCACTGCCCATTCCTTTCCTGGCACCCATGAGCCCACTGCCCCCACCAGCCTTCGTTCCACCTACATGTGATGCTGCCTAATGAAGGCTAAGTAGGCCCTTGGGATGAGAGTGCAGAGAGGTGCAGGGAGATAAATGACCCTTCAGGCCCTGCTTACCAGAAGCAAGGGTACCCAGTCACAAGGTTGGCTGTGATCAGTGTCTTAGAGGCAGAGGCACAAATAAAAAGACTCTTGGATTTCCAAGAAGGGAGTGGAGACCTTCCAGCTGGAAGACAAGAAGCAGGCATTTGACCCAAGTGGCATTTCTGGGCACCCAGATGACCAAATCCTGGGGGATTTAGCTCCTGGCTTTCCCTGGTGAGATGTGAGAACAGGTGATGGAGGTGGTAGGAGCACTTCCCTGAAGACCTCGAGGGGAGGTCAAGGTTGAATAGGTGTCCCTTCTCATCCTCAGACTCTGTCATTGTCTTGAAATTCTTAGTGTTTCTTCTTTGTGTTTCGTAAAGTCAGTGGAAGCCCAGGTCATGTGCAAGAGCAGAGTCGATAGAGGCACTATGACTGTCATTCTTTGCCATCTCCTTTGCAGAAGGCTGTGGCCACGAACAGATTCCAGGGGACGCATGATGCACGACTCAGCAAGACCAGCTGAGCACAAGGTAAGCACATCTCGGACTAAGTGCCATTGAGAACCAGCAGCCTCCACAGGTTTTTCCCATCCAAACCAGAGAAGGAAGGAAATAGCATCTGGGAAACACAACCAAGAAACCCTATCTCATTCATACCTGTGCTGATCCTTTCAATGAGCCAGCCATCTATTAATGCTACAAAGAATGGAGGTAGGGAAGAAGAAGAAGCAACCCACAGCTCTTTCCTTTCCATCTTTCCTTCTAGTGAAATAAAGAAAGGTAAAATAAAAACAGTAAGAAGTTCATTCAGTAAGGTTCCTGTATCCATATATGAGTTATGAAACATGATTGCATAATTCCAGTGAGTCCACACATTCAAAGCTCTGATAGTTCCACCTAAAACTAGCATTGTAGATGCAATAGTAAAATTCAAGCTAATAATTTTTAGTAGCATTATATTAGATAGCACATTAAAGACACCATGGAAGGCCATGGAAGAGAGGCAAAATGTCATGTTTTAGAAGGATTCAAGGTATTATTTTTTCCCTGCTGGTTGAAGAAGGAGCTTGTGTTTCCATTGGGCACCGAGGTCTGCAAATTGTATGACCAGCTCTAGATACACCCGTACAGGTACATAGCAGGTGAACTTGGGATAGCATTCAGCTGGGCTATGGTGGCAGAACTTTGCAGGTATCCTCTGAGAAGCAGGGTGTGCTGGGCTGGCTTTCACACTTCTACCAGCTGTCAACAGGGGATGATGGCTTCTCCTCCCAAACCTGGGTTCAACAACATAACATCAGAGCTTGGAATCTGCCGTGGTGGGAGTATTTACACCACAGGAATCAGCAGATGCTACAAATCAAGGTTTCTTTCCCAAAGAGCTAATGTTTAGCTTTTACCAGAACACACATACCTGGTCAGTGACCAGCTAGTCCAGCCCCCTGATACACAGAGAGGACACGACGGCCCCAGGTGTCACTGCTCCTAATGAGGAAACTGCCATCGTCTCTTTCTGACACCCTTAGGTGGAAAAGAATGATCTGAGCGAGTCCATGAAAAACCAACAAAGTCCTAGCAGAAATCCCCAGACAATCTTCCCTGCTGCTCTGGTGGGATGCAGGCCCCGGGCTCCCATGGGGTTAACTGGGACTGGCTGTGTCCTCCCTGGGTTGTCCTGTCACCAGGGAGGAAGGGTAACCTTTGCTTATAAATAATGGGTCTCGCTCCAGAACATGCCTCCCAGCCCATAATTACTTTCAGAGCATGCTGTTTCCACTTAGGGAAACCTGAGCTTCCTTCCAAATGGCACCGGGCATAACCTGAAATTATATGTTTGTCTTCTGAAATGGACACACAAGTCAAGCCCGCTGCCCTAAAGTCACACTGGAGCCTGGGATGCAGGAGGCACTGGAGGGGAGCTGGCAGAGGACAAGAAGCCGTGGCCCGGGCTGAAGCCAAACTGGAAGCAAGGACTTCCTGTCACTGCAGGTTCTGCTACATCACGGCTGCTTACATCTGTCCATCTCTACGACTCCTGGTCTGGCCGCCGATGGTTCCGCAGCCCTGGCCATGGAGGACTGGTCTGCGCTGAGCTCTGCCTATAGTTTTCATTCATGAATGCAAAGCACACTTGCTGATTGCCCATCACATGGCAGACGCTGGAGATGCAGACCCAGCTGGAACACTTCTCCTGTCCTGTCAGGGCTCACAGTCTGGAAATCTGGACAGATATGGAAGCAAATAATTATAATTACAATCTAAAGGAGACTGAGATGTGGTCCTTGGAGAAGGAAATGGCATGGTTTTTTTCTGGCTTATGGGGAAAGGTGGGGTCCATGGTGACGTAGGATGCTAGAGCCTGAGACTGAAGGGTGGATAGAACTGGACCCGTGAGGGTTTTGAAGCATGGCGTGAACACCCAAGAATCTGCTTCTAATAACCCTGCTGTTGAACTGAGTGAAAAGGATAATATTAGCTCCACTTCCTCGAGGTGGAATTGGGGCTCAAGCATGACTTGCTCCCAATTCTATAACTAAAGGAGGAAAAGGGCTAAACAGAGAACAGAGAAGAAGGGGGAGCTTGCCCTAGAAATCTTTGTGACTATTTTTCATTCCCACAGAGAGCTGTCGCTGTGCTCCATTTTCTTCCCTCTAAGAGTTACTATCCTCTCTTCCCTGCTCCTCTGGCTTCTTGCTTCTCCCCAAGTGCTCATCCAGCTTCTTCCACCAGGAGCCCTTGATTCCTGGGCCCTCTCGCAGTAGGGCTGCGAGATCTGTGTGCAGGATGAAAATGAAAGGAGTACACGGTTCAGCTCTATCTGAACCTGTATCTGCAGGTCCAAAGGTATATGCTACAGAATACTGAATAAATATGCACATAAAAGGAGCTCTTTGGGATGCTCTCCGGGCTACCTGGGATTTGGGAACCCCTAGGGTCAGTGCCTCAGTCAACTGTGCCATCAAGGGGAAACTGTCCCCTTTGTCAAAACCCAGGGATCATGGCCCACAGCCATGCAAATCTCTGGGAAAGTGGTGGTGCTGGCCTGATCCTGTCCCCTGTTCCTGAGGGCCTTCCACCCCACTTTCAGCATCCCCGCTCTTCCACAGAAGGCTGTCTTCCCGTCATACTCAAGGGGATATGAGCTTGCAGAGTTGAAAGCATAGGGGTAACACTAATCTTTTAGATGGAAATAATATGGAGCTTTGAACTGGGTTTGAAACATAGGAGTGGGTGTGGGGAAAGAGAGCGAGAAGAAAAAAGAGACCAAGGATTCCCCTGGCACCTCCTTGGTGACAAGAAACAGGAGGCCTGGCTAGAACAGGTCAGAAATCTGACATCCCAAGGTTGGCAGGGCTGGTGGCTTCAGAAGGTGGAGGCCTCTATCTAAGCCTCTTCCCTTGACTTGCCTCTGCACTTGTCCCCTCCTCATGTGTCTCTGCGCCCACACAGCCTCTCTTCATGAGGACTCTGGTCATACAGGATTAGGCCCACCACGATGGCCTCACTTTAATTAAATTACCTCTACAAAGAACCTATTTTCAAAGAAGTCATATTCTGAGATGCAAGGTTAGGACTTCAACCCAAAAAGGGTGGGGCGTTCTTCGGCCCCTGAGGCCAAGCCTAAATTTCAGCTCTTCTCACAACACCCAGTGATCCTTATCCCCCTGTCGGACTCACAGAAAGGCCAAACTGAGGCCTAGCAGACGGGCTGTCTGTCCACTGGAGCTACAGTGAATCATCAGCAGGAGCCAGCAGCTGACCCAGCAACCCCGAGTGGTCACCACAGGCTCCTGTAAAGCCAGAAAACAGAGGCTTCAGAACTGGAATCTGAGTCCATCCAATACCATGTGGTTTGTTCAGAGAGCCTTTTATTTACTTTAAAATATAGACATATAGAGAACTGCGTGCCCTCCATCATATGTGAGACAACCTCGGTTCAGATGATCTGCAAAACCCCAAATTGTCCCCATTAGGTTCCCAGGAACCTCTTTGCTGAGCACAAGCGGACCTCAAACCCCACTGCCTGGACAACCTCCAGTTAGTCATTCCGGTCACTCTGGAGTCTGAAAATCCCTCCCCTGACCCCTGCGCCTGCCCCTCCTTTGCCACATCATCAGAATTCACTGAGTCTCTACTCGGTTTGAATTCAAAAATAACGTTTTTCTTTTCTCAAATCCTTAACTAGGTTCTAGATAACCAGGGACAACCTGGGGAGTCTCAAGAGTCATCTAATAATACAGGGACCAGAGGTGCAGCTAGATTTAGAGAGAACTTGCAGAGGTACCCAGATCACCTAGCTCTGTCAGCCTCAGAGCTGGAGTTGAGTGGACTCTTCCAACAGCCATGCTGGAAGGAAATTATTGGCCGTGGAAATTCTCTGGGTTCAACTGAACTCTAAACAAGGAACTCGACCTCCTATAGTCTCCCCACGTGGGTATGAAGTCACAAAAGCAACGACTGGGAGAGCCAGTTCAGTCTCCAGGGGCGCAGGTCTTCTTGGGGTCAGTCAACACAAAGACAGTCATTGCCAAGTGAAGAGCTTCCAGGGTGTGTTGCAGTGCTCCCTGCAGATGGAGGTCCTTGGCTGTCTGGGGTTCACAGTCAGAAGTAGACTCAGTGGAATAAGCTGAATCTTCAAATTGCCAATGCGTTGGCTCTTAACTTACCTATAGGCTCCTTGCTCCCTGGCTAGACTCTGCTGGGCTATGTACTGCAATGAACTACATCTCCCAGGCTCCTTTGCCCTCTGCCTGGGGTTTTGACCTGGGAAGCATGACAGCATGCAGAGACCAAAAGGAAGAGGGAGATGGTGCTCTTGACCGCCTCTTTCTGCTGTGGGTGGCATGTCTACCAGCAGTGGCCTCAACTCTGCAACTCCACCTCTCCACATTTCAGCCTCTGCCAGTGGGCCCCTGTCCTACCTATCAGTAACGTCACCCCCATTCCTTCATTTCCGGGGCATCAGGAGCCTCCTGGTATCGTTAGTTCCTACTTGGTCTCTGCTCGCCTGTCTCCTTATAACCAGTTCTTGGTGTTCACTCGATGTGAAATCCTCAAAGTGGTTCTTTGTTTTCCCAGACGCTGAGGAACACAGCAAGGGACAGAATCCAGTTCAAATCAGCCAGGAAAGGAGAGGCCTGCACAGCCTTCCGAGTGGAAACTTTGGGCAAGTGAGGATGCAGCTGATTCTTAGCAGCAACTGAATGCCGAATCTCTCATGCTCATCTCTGCTTCCCCCCACAGGCAGCTTCCCGGCCCCAGAGGCTCCTTCTGCCTTCCATGGGAATAGCCCCCAGCAGCCCTCAGATGCACATCTTGGGTCAAAGTCATTTGAGAACAGCCATTGTTCTTTTGGTCTTGATTTAAAAGCTATCAAGTAAGAGCATCTGTGAGCCCCAGGTGGGGCATGCACACACCCCTGCACCTGGCCTAGGGCCCAGGAACTGGCTGACAAAGCAACCTGGAATCACGTAGTAGGGGGGCACCTAGGAAAATAAGACCTCGAATGTCTCTTAAGTAATGAGGCTTTTGGGACAAAAAGCCCTTTCCTTTCCTCAAGGAAAGGAAACATGGAGGCAGAAAAGCAAAGTAGGGAAGGAAAGGGGAAGCTGGAGCTGATATCGGTTACAAATGGATAAATGCCTCCAACAAACAAGCCAAAGGAAAAGAGTGGCACTTTTAAAATGCAGCTTCTACCACCCAGATTCTTCCAGGTTTTTCCCAACCATGCATGGCAGCTGCTAGAGTCACACTGCAATTTAAACAACAGAGTTTTACTAAGAAGAAAAATTAACCAGGAATACAGAAAGTCAAACAAAAAGTCCGTAATGCCACAAGTGACCAGTTGTCTTACCCCAGTCGAGATTTTTAGTCCCAAAGGTCCCAAAAGCACATGTCTAAAATGGTGCCCTTCCGCCCTTCCAAACCTGAGGCAGGAACTTTACAAAATCCAGTGTTTCTTTTCCATCTTCTCTCTGCCTCGTCTCTCTCCAGTGTTCTGAGCAGCCCAGCTTCTCCAAGATTCTTCAAATTTTTCTAACAAACACTGGTGCAAAATCAGTTTTCCAAGTCTCTGGCTCTCTCCAGGTACCAGTCACGCCACCTTGCTGCGGTTCCATGCACTTCCTTTTCCAGGCCCGCCTTTGGCACTGTCTGGCCACATTCACCAGACCTGCCCTCAGCAGCCCCCAGTCACCCTTCCTCTGCTGTTCAGTATCTAACTCCATACCAGCTACTCCTCTGCCAGCCACTCTCCCACCATGGCTCCTGGCCACCACCAGCTCACTCTTCCAGGGAGCTCCTGCCCAGTCCAGTCACTCTGCTCCTCTTTACCGGCCCGCCATTCTCACAGCTCCCACACTTCTCTCTGGACAGCATCCAGCCTCCTCTTTTTGGGTGCCCTTTTCATGCTTCTCATTTCTTCCCATGGGTTTTTCTCTTAGATCCCACCCACCAGGACAGGATGGCACCCAATACAATTTTCAACTACATCACTACCAGCAGCCCCGGCTGCTCATTCAGTCACATCACCCCATATCAGAGCCAGTACTCATACCGTAGGAGGGAACTGCTGAATCCCCATCACTGGGGCAGCAGTCACAGGTGGAGATCTCCAGACCAAGAACTGGGGACGGAGGAGAGAGGGAAGGGGGTGGCAGGCAGGCAGGTGGCGGGGGTAGGGGAACAGATCCCAAAAGAAGCAAATGCAGTCTGCAGACAGAAGAGGTCTCAGACAAGATGATAGGTTGAGGGGCCAGAGTTGCCATGGCAAGCAGCGACGGATGGAACTGTTCCAGGGTATATCTGTAACTCGCACATCAAGAGCAAAGCAAGAAGTACAAGAAAGCAGCGAGGAGGATGAGGGAACCTTCCTGAACAGCAGAGTTCCTCCCTGTCCATGCTCAGCCTCACTCTGTGCCCGTCTCTCACCCTCTTTGCTGAGCCCAAGCCAGATATGCTGCAGCTGCTAACGCCCAAGTTGTACCCACACCATGTTCCAGAAGGAAGCACTTCCCACCCTCTCCCCCTCATCACCTACCCCATCACCTCCCTATAGGTCTCCCCATTCAGCTCCTACTCTGCTCTCTGCTCCTCTTCTATACCCTGCCTCTGTGTGGTCCCTTTAGAACCCAAATCGGGAGCCACTGGCTTCGCCCCTTTCTCCAAGCACCTGCAAGGGTTCCCACTACAGCACAAACAAATCTGCACTCCCTGCGCTCCACTGTGCTGACGATAAGCCTCAGCCTCCTACCCACCGCTCACTTGACCCAGTTTCAGTGGCCATTTTGCTATTCCTGGAGTCCGGGCAACATGCCCACCTCAGGACCTTTGCACTGGCAGTTTCCTCTCCATGAACCAACTGCTCTTCCCACAGGAGTCACCTTGGCCCATTCCCTTCACTGCTTTCAAGTCTCCACTCGAAGTCATCTTCTCAGAAAGATCTTCCTGATCCCTTGGATCAGGAAATGTGAAAGAGCATATTTGCTTCTTGCTTCAGACCCTTAGTCCATTTTGGTATTTCTCACACACTCGCCACTTACTGACATGACATTGCACGCATGCGTGCGTGTATGTGCGTTCCTCCCCCTTCTCCCCCCCCTCACAATGTATTGTCCATGTAACCAGAGGCTCGTCATATCTCTACTGTAGTTAAAACAATGCTGGGTACCACCAGGTTCTCCGTAAATATCTGTGCCATAAAGACTGGACTGGTCACTGGGGAAAATCCTAACCCAGACTTAGGGTTAGTATAATCACTTCTCTCAAGGCACAAACAGATCTTTTAAAAGCTTCCGGCAGAAAGGGGATGACAACACCACCCTCAGAACCAGGCGAGAGGGTGCCCCACCCTGATCTGGGGTCTTGCTGTTCCCCAAGGGCAAGGATTTGGAGAGGGGCAGGCAAAAGGAACGTACCTTCTGAGTCACCCATACTCTGGGTGTCTGTGGGGACCTCTGCTCAGGCTACCCTCCCCTAAGATCAGCCCCAACCTCTCCTCTGTCATCACACCCTAAGGTTCAAGGGGGGCCAAGCTTGGCTACCTGGTGTGGGCTGACCCCACACATGCACAAAAAGCTTCATTTCAGGGGAGGGGGTGAGGAGCGTGGGCAAGGGCCAGTTCTCCTCTGCTCCAGATTTTCTACAACACAGCTCTGAGAAATCTGACATTCTCAATTAGAAGCTGATCTTCAGTCACTGAGGGTTTTTGTCACTGGGGAAGAGAAGCGCATACAAGTTCGTTGCTCTGTTTATAACTTTTCATTATTAAAACTTTTCAATTATTAAAAGTTAATTAAAACTTTCAAATGCTCAGTCATGTACTAGATGGCAGTCCCACCTGGGACCCTGTGGATATTAGGGTTGGGCCTGGCTGGGCTCTGCCAACCGAGACCCTGGGGGTCTTCTGATGCAGAGCCCGCAAAGTGGGGGGTAGGGTGGGAGTGGACAGCCGCCCTTCCCCAGAGCAGCAAGCCCACTTCCACACAATTCACCCCAATTTGAGCTTTCAGCCTTCTTCTGACAGAAGGAAAATAAACGTTCCTAGGGGTGCTGCAAGTGCATCTAAGTCAGCCATTCACAGCGAGCGTTCTGTGACTTCTGTTCCCCTCTGTGAATGGCCGACTTAGATGGGGGGGCTGACGTCAGAGCAGGAAGAATGAGTCCTTTAGCTCAACAACCAGGTCACATAAAATGACCTGAGTAAGGGACTCTGGAATAATGCAGCAAGATTCCACCTCCAGGATTAAGGCAAAAGAGACCCCACTCAGGGAGACAACAAGTGCAGCCTCTACTCCAGCAAGCTGAGGAGACAAACCTGGGGTGACAAAGCAGGGAGGTTGGGGTCCCTCTAACTGCTTGCACCACCACAACCGCCAGAGGATGTTTCACTACCATTCTGCCTCCAGGCAGGACCACAAGGCCCCTTCTTGCTTTCAAGGTCTCCCAGGAAAGGGGCTGGCCCCATCTACTTTCCCTGTACACTTTAGTCAGCTTACAGACCCAGCTCAGAGAAGGTGCTGAAGCCACAGAACTGGTGATCAGAACATCCCACCTTGGTCTCAGCCCCCTCTTTTCTCCCACCACCCCCTGGTCCTCCGACCTTACCTGGACGCTCCCACCTGCAGAAGGACCCTCCAAGCAGGAACTTGATTCTCAGAATCCTTCCTGTCAACATTCCTTTAATGGCTGATACTTGTTTTGACCTTTCGATGTTAGGATGAAAAGTAATTCATCCAAACGCCAGACCAATTCTGAAAAATCACTTTATTGGATGGCCACCAGCCAAATGTTTTCATTTTCCTTTCCCAAACCAAACAGCATGTGCAGATCCAGGTTCTACGTCTTCACCTGGCCTTCTCCCAACCAGCTCATCCCTGACACAGAACCCGAGTGAAAGCAAACAGAAGAGAGAATGGACAGAGCAGGCTGTTCCTCCCGGGTCATCAGCCTGAGCTCCATCAGGCCCAGTCTGAGGTTCCTGTGGCCCAGTCCCATGCTGGATTCCAGGCTGACAGGGCTCACAGACATCTGCAGAAGCTAGAACCTTCTGGAGGCTGTCCACATACTTCAAACAGGATCATCCGATGAGATGAAAGCATCAGCTCGTCGACATCAGGGCTGTGCATAAAGAACCTTAGAAGTGATCTGTTGAAAAGATACAGCTTTAGAATCAGCAAGGAGGTTTGGGGGGAGATAAAACGCCTTGACCAGCAGGGTAGACTAGTCCTCACCAGGACCGGAAGCCAAGAGGTCCCAACCTCCGCCCTCCCTCCAGCTGTTTCCATGACATCACTTCCTTTCATCACCCAGAGCAGCCATGCGGCAAGTTCTAGGCCTCACCGAACTTTCATCTGAAGTATCAAAAATAAGCTGAACCTGCGTTGTCTCCCCCACCCACCTTCTCCCGCTCAACAATAGCTAAATGAACTCAGCTGAAAGTTTCCAAAGAATTTCACTTTGGGGCCAAGCCCAGCCATGGAAACTTCTAGCCCGGGAAGGGAATGTAACAGGTTGCACAGCAAGTGAAAACAGAAGGGTGGAATTAGAAGGTAAGGAAAGAGGCATCACCACCTCCGCCTACCCAGCCCTGAGGTTAAGGCCACGCCTGGTCCAACCAGCAATGGCCGCCCACCTGGGGCCTCCAGCTGCTGCATTTGAGCAGGTGTCTGGTGTCCTGGCAGGGACACGTGGCCTCTAGTCCCTAGGATCTGTGTAGTGGGGGTCTCCAGACTCTGTCCTCTGTGCCCGGCCAGCTCTCCATCACTTTGGCCGCTTGACTTCAGAGATACCGCTGAAGGCTTCAAGCAGGGCTTAGGAAAGGGTCCAGGCCTGTTTGAACATGGTGGCTATAGGAGGAGATGCCAAGGTTATGTCCAGGCTCTTGCTATCCCCAGGGGAGGCTCTCAAATGACCAAAAGTCTTTCAGGAAAGAAATCCTTGTCGATCACTGTGAATCACTGACTACCCTCGAAGCGGGGCACATCTAGTTCTGCATCCCTCGTGCCCGGCCCACCACCTGGCTCCCAGGGGCACCTGATGACCAGAGACGGAGATGCAGCTTATGCACTGAGGGCAAATGGAGTGTCCTGGGGGTGGGGTTCCACCCATGTCACCAGCAGTAGCGTCCTCGTTCTGGGATGGGGTAAGGGACTGTGTGTAGCTAAGACACGGAGCTGCTTCCTGTACAGGCAGTGGACCCTGCTGAACTGAGGGACCTCCCCTCCCAGGCAGGCTGGCCAGGGAAGCACTTCCCTGGAGAACAGCAAGCAGGAAGGTGAACACGTTTGGAGTTCACTGGCAAGCCCGGTTCCAGAAGCAAGATGAGATCAGGAATACCTTTTCCAAACACACTCTGATAAACATCAAGCACCCACACCCCAGACTCCCCCTTAGATATACCCGACTGGCCACTGGGAGGGCTAGGATACAACCTGTCTGGGAGGCAGGAGACAGCTGTGTGAGCACAAAGCATGATGCATGGGCACAGCTGTTGCCAGCAGTGCAATCAGCAGAGGTAATGCCCTTTTTACATATATTCAAGGAAACTGAGTCCGAAGCGCCAAGTTCATACAGCTACTGAGTAGCTGAGTTGGAATTGGGTCCACCCAACCCCTTAGAGTTTAGGCTCCTCATTACCCAATTCTTCCCCAAAAGGAAAAGAGGTTAACTTAACAAGAATTAGATGGATCCAACTGTATGCGCTGAGTTAGTCAAGGTGACTAACTGCCTGGAAGAGGCAGGGCTCCGATTCATTCTGAGAAAGCAGAGGCACAGAGTACTCGTGAACTCAGAAGCCTTCCCAAAGCAGGACCTTAGACAATGGCCAGACAGCACCAGATAGGCCATGATGACCCTTGAGGGGTAAGAGGTAACAAAGACTCAGGTGTCCCTCTAACCACAGAACCTTCACAAACGTCCTGGTGCCTGAAATTGTCCCACTTAAAAACAATAACAACAAAACCTGCGTTTCTTTAGACCCAGGAAAGCTGTATCCTTGAACTAAAGAGAGCAGTTTTCCCTTCAGCCTGGTCTACAGACATTTACAGGAGTCAACTGGCCTGGCAAGGCCCCCAGAGACCCCACAATCTGATCCAGTCCCCCTTGCTAGTATCACTTCCTCCACCTCCCCCAGCAGCCCACAGTCCCTAGTCATACGGATGAACAGATGCCCCACAACTCCATCAGCCTGAGCCAAAAATTTCTACTCATCCTTCAAAACCCCACTCCATCCTGCTCCAGGCAGACTTTCTAACTTTCCCAGGGCTCCTAATTCAGCTCGCTGGTGTTAAGACTAGAATGAGTCTTGAATGAATAACACTTGTGGCTACTGCTTATGTCTCTTATCCTAAAGTCCTTCCAACAAGACCAATTCACCATCGTGTCCCCACAGGGATCAACACCCTGGTAGGAGTGTCCTCTCAAGAGTGCTTGAGAGACCATTTCTTGTGTCTCTTACGATCACTGATATATATATATATATGTTTATTTCCGCCTTTTTATCATGATACCATACACCTATCAAATTCACCACTTAGAACCATTTGCTCTACACGATTCATTGGCATCAGGTACATATGCTTTGTGGTGCTGCCATCACCACGATCCTTCTCCAGAATGTTCTCATCATCCCAGGTGAAACTCTCCGCACATTAAACAACAACCCTCCACGTCCCACAGGTCCAGGCCACTACGTTCTGCCTCCCTCGCCTCTGAATTTAACGACCTCCAGATATGCACGTGGAGCTGCACACATTTGTCCTTGCGCGTCTGGCTGACTTCATGTAGCACAATGTCTTCAGGTTCATCCCCATAGTAGCACATGTCAGAATTCCACTCTTTGGGAATAACACTACATGAAATGTTAAAGATAAGTATTGGGCAGTCTCACTCCGATGTGAGATAGAGAGAAACCAAACACAGGGACCAGAGGAAGTTGAAACTAGCAAATTGGTAACAGAACTGAAGCGTACAGCAAGGGAGAGGAAAGAATGGAGGGCAAAATTAGGGCATGGGAGAGCACAAGGGGTCAGGGTGATGGTTCACGGGTGATAAGGGGGTGGAGAACTATGGGGTAAACAAGGATAAAATAAGAATACAAGAATACTCAACAGTATAGGACAAACAGAATAAAATATAACCAATATTACAAGTGACCGACTGCGCTGTGTGAACGACTCAGGAGACCCGTGCTGCCTTCACCTCGGGTTGCAGGAATGGTGCCATCTTGGACTTGGGCGGACAAGGGCAGGGGTAATTTTTAAGGGGAAGGAGGAAGCCCTGAGTCAAAGTGAAACCATGTTCAGGAGTCTTGGAAGAGGGAAGACTACACACCTATGCCCTCCCACCTGCATCTCTCTTGGGCCGCCAAGAGGAAAGGGTGGCAAAGACAGCTGAAAGGAGGAAGCACAGGTGGGATATCTGCATAGAAACGAAGATGTGACGTGATGCTTGTTTGCTGTTTGCATTATAACCACATGATGCAAGGTCGCCTTCTCATGAGCTTCCTTTCGGACCCAGAGGAAGCAGACACAGGCAGGAGGGCGGGGTGTCCCCACGTCCCAGGCCGGGAGAGCTGAACCCAGGTGCAGGCTCCTAGAGGCTCACATACAGTTCATTCTGGGGGCCCTTCCAGAGGCCTCCATAGGAGTGGGAACGCGCTCAAACCCACATCAGCCTCAAAATCTTCCCAACTGAGGACGAGGAATTGGAACGAGGGCCTGGGGAGCCACGGAGACATCTCTGGCCCCACCTCTGGTTGAAGTCTTGTGGAGTATGATAAGTGGGGGCGGGGGGCGCCAGAAGAGCTGGAGGGGTAGCTGATCCCCAGGGGAGAATGGGTGTCACTCTGAGGCGGAGAACCCTCCTGGACCGGGAGCCCTGCTGGCTGCCTTGGTTTCTGCGGGCCCTCCTTGCTTTGGGAACCACAAAGCCAAAATGTAAGGAATCTATTTTCCAAGGAAAACACATACTTATACATTCTGAGTAATTTCCCGTGGAGCTAGGGAAAAATAAACACAACACCCCAAATGGTTTTTCGCTTACAAATGGTTTCAAGCAGAGAACTGGGAGAAGAAAATATAGGGTCTCTTGCTAGTTCCAAACCTCAGAAACAGCTCGCAGGCCTGAGGGGGCTGGGGGTGGGGGATGCCCCAGTGTGGGGTGCGGGGGTGCGGCACCCAGACCCAGGGGCCTCCTGGCTCCTCTTCCAAGAATTCCTTGCCCACACTCTGACGAGCGTGTGTGAGTCACATCTCACAGGCACAGACAGGGGCTTGCCAAGGGGGAGATCATAGCTGCGTGCCGTCAGCCCCACGCGGGCCCTAAGGCCTATGCCAACTAATGGCCGTGCGGGCAGGATAGAGGTGAGAGCAAGGGTCTGAGTGGGTGGGGAAGAACAGGCTTGGAGCACCCAACAGTCAAGAAAAGACAGTCACGTGGGGGGGAAAGAGGGTCACCTTGTAGGGCACAAGTGTCATTCTGAAGGAATCGTGGAAGGGGAAACCAGTGGGAAAGAACTATAATCACGGACACGTCACATCACTTTACTGGACCGCACTCACCCTCCCCTGCAAAACAATGGGCACATGATTTGATTTCCAACACCCCTCCCAGACAATCCCATGTTACACCAGCAGGTAATTAGGGGGGAAAGATTTACAGAGTTGGGGGCACGCCATTGGGAGCCTGGAGGATGGATTTTTGAGAGCCAAGAGATCTGGAACAGCTAAGAGCTGCCATCTGCACATAAAGCAGGCCCGGGGCAGCCACCCTGGCTGACAGTCAGTGATGCAGAGTCCCGGGATTCCAAGCAGCTGACCTGGGTGAGACGCACAACAGGTATGGGTGGGGGGGGTTCTGGTTCTCCAAGCCCACAGACAGTCTGAGAGTGTGTTTGCCCAGCGTGACTTCCCTGCTCTGTCCATATAACCTTTCACTGACGACAAGTTCTCTGACCTCCACTACCCCACTGGACCCTCAGGCCTAATGGAATGAATCCTCATTCCCACTTTACAGATGAGGAAACTGAGGTTCAGATCAGCCATGCACCTAGTGGGGCCGGGAAGGAGCCAGAAGGGGTCCCAGGCCGGCCTGGGGAGGAGTGTCATTACTCCCGTGTATGCCTGGTGGAGGGCAGAGAGCCAAGGGCAGGGATCCATAAAATCTACTTATCCTGCAACCCTTTTTCCCCAGGGTACCCTAGAAGGTATTGAAGACTCAACGCAGGAACAGCAGAGACCCAGATCTATCTCCAAGCCACCTTCAAGTCACTCTGCCTACTGTACCTCAATTTCCTCATCTGTGAAAATAGGAGTTACACCAGATTAGCAGTTTCTGATCTCTTCGAATCAGTTGGCTTTTCCCCTAATGAATCTTACTCTAAACCCCAACCCAAAAATTGAGAAAGTAGGGCCAACTCCAAACGAACCACACCAGAGGCCTGACAAGGTCAGCTGCTTATCAAGCCTCCATGCACCCCCCACCCCCCATGAGGCCCCCACCCAGAGCCAAGGACCACGCAGAAAACAATGTAAAAATCACCTTATCCCGCTCCACAAGGGTCGCTGAGGAACGGAACTTCTTGAAGAGAGAACCGGGTCACTTCTCCCTCTGATGTCTCCCCAAATGCTCAGCCACCACCAAAGTGCCATCAACCCCCCAATTTTAATTCCAGGTCGCAACAAATGCTTACCCAACACCAGTCCTTGGCTTTCCGTGCCAGCTGCATACTGAGTTATATACTGCTGCTAAGCTAATTACCTTAAATGTAATTTAAAACCAACAACCTTTTATTACCTCCAGAAGCAGCACAGCTGGGAGCTTCTGGCTCAAAGTCTCTTGTGCGGTAGCCCTCAAGAGTTGGGGCCGCACTCGTTGGAGCACTCGACTGGGGCTGGAGGGCTTGCAATACGGCAGCCTCATGCGGCATTGGCTAGAGACCTTCATGCCTTGCCACGTAGACATCTCACAACTTGACAGTGATTTCCACAGAGCAGCCAAAGAAAAGTCACCATGCTTGTTAGGACCTAATCTTGTAAGTCACACACCATTATTGCCACCTATTCTACTTATTGGAAATCACTAAACCCAGCCCACAATGAAGCAGGGGGGACCAAGGTCCAGATAATATGCCCAGAAATAGCAGATAATGTGTGGAACCATTTTAAAGTCAGCCCACAGTCCAAGACCACCCTTGTGAACTTCTCCCCAAACCAGTTCCATGTTAGCATTACAGGAATGCCTTAAATAAGCCAGGATCTTGAGACGTCTCCTTCTAAGTGGTAACACCTTTCACCTCATCAAACACCCAGTCCTCGTTGCCCACCCCCAACACCTGGCCCCCACAGAGCAGGCAAAAGAAGCTTTGTCAAGTGCACACTGGTGGCGTTAAATACCCACCCCATCATCACCACCTGGTGTTACACCTTTGAACGTTCCCACGTCTCTCACTCGGGGCAAAGACAGATGCCTGCTCTGGTGTCTGTGGTCCTGCATAGCCTGGGCACTGGTCTGCAGCTCTAGCGTCCTCTGGAGGAGGAGCGGGGGTCCCCCTCTCTGCTTTTCCAAAAATGCCTTCAATGCACCGTTCTCTTGCCTACCACCAGGCCTCTGCCCATGTTGTTCCCCAAGCAGGAAAACATCCTTCCTCACACCACTTCCCTCACCTAGACAGAGTCCAATTGTCCTTCCCATCTAATCAAGTGCGATTCTCCAAGGAACCTCCGAATTTCCTTAGAACACACTTGTCACTGCGCTTTGGACTCAGCCCCCCCCTTCCACTACACACTCAACTCCATGCAGGCGGAGACCACACCCGCTCTAACTCACGCCTGTTTTCACAACTGTTCACACAACACCTGGGCCAGTGTCTAGCACAGGGCACGTTTTCAGTGTTGGCAGAACCAGTAACTGGAATGTTCTCTTAGGGCCTTGCAACAAGAGTTCCAAGGCCCAGAGATTGGGCAACAGAAGAGGGTCTGCTCTCTGCAGTTCATGAATGAACTGCCTGCCTGGCACACCATGAAGAGGCCCGTTAGCTGGACCATCCTCGCCCCCTCACCTGGGTGTGTGTGAACAGACACTGAGCCCCTCTGGAGGCACCAGCAGGGGAGCTCCCTGCCTCGCTCTGCAGCTGGCTGGGGGCCTTCAGGCCTATGAGAAAGTGAAGGGTGGGTGTCACCTTGGCTCCTGGGAAGATGGGGATGTGCCTGACTTCCTCAGGGCTGGGGTTTCCAACAAGATGATCCCTGACTTTCTCCTCAACCCCCTCCCTGAAACTGGCGAGAGGTTCTCTTCCCAGTTCTTCTGTGCTCAACATCAGCCTTTCTCAACTCTTCCATCCAGGTACCTGGGGAGGCCACGCAGGGCAAGAGAAAAAGGCTGTCACCTGGGTTTCCGGCCAACTATGTCGTAATGTCTTCATGGTCACAGGACGTCACTTCTGAAATCTGCGAGATGCTCAGACCCCTGCTGCCTGCTCCCCACAGCCAGCTGCCAAGAGTATCCCCAAGCTACTGCTTTTATTCCCGTCCCCAGCCATTGCCATTCCCCAGCACTGAGGACGCTGTCACACAGGAAGAGTGCAACCTGGTTCCAAGTTGAGCATGAAAATCCAAGCCTGATCTGCAAAAAGAGAGGCCGTTTCCCAGTCACACAAAGACCTTCATCACCTCCACCCATGACCTCCACGGCTACCTTCGTCACCTTTCTCACCCACACAACTAACTTCTTCATTCGGGCTCTCCCTGCCCCCACGCCTGTTGATGGTCCTCTCTGGGTACCAACTCCTCTAACTCAGAGCTGGAGTCAGGGACCCTCTTGCAGTTCAGTTCAACCAGTCCCAAGTCCTCGAGTAAGTCCTAACAGAAAGGAGACAGATCATGAGAGAGACAGGGACAGACAGAGTCCGAGAGAGACAGAGCAAGAGAGGCAGAGGAAGAGAGAGACAGCGAGAGCGCTCAGGTCCTCTCTTGGGGACGCAGCTTCCTGGGGCTGCCTCTCTCTGCCTAGGGCCCATCCTAAGCCCCTGCCTTGATTACCTGACTTGAAACCCAGTCCTGAAGGTCTAGGACCCTCTGACTTACCCTCGCCCCTGTCCTTGTGCCGAGGCTCTCCCTGCTACCAGCGGCCCCCATCCCCCTCAATCTCTGACAGTCAGCGGACCCCAGCCCCAGGCAGGCTGAGTGTGGCTGGTGCACGCTCCTGACTCCTGACGCCCTGGTCCTTCGGATCCTTTCCCACCCACACTCTTCTCTTCCAGACTGAATGCCCCCCACCAAGCCTCCCTTCAGTCCTCTCTCTGCTTTCTCCCTCCAGCGGGGATGACCCAAAAGACTCCCCAAAAAGACTTCCTCATCCAGCGTTTTGAGGACTTCAGCGTCCATCTGGAGGTGACTTTGAGCTCCTGCCTTGAGACATGACGCCTCTGTGCTCAAGCCACTTAGCCTCTCAGCAAGCATTGCTCTGGGGCAGCTCATCCACGCGTGCCTTTATCCCACCCTCCGGCTAAAGCAATGGACAAAGCAGACAGGGGCCCCTGGCTCACGAGACTCGCACCGGAAGGCAAGCCCAGCAGAGATGGAGCCGAAGGCCACGGAATTGCCTCATCTGCTCCTGGGTCTCTGGACCAACCAGGGGGAGTCCAGCTCCCAGGGCTGCCATCTTGATCCCCAAGCATCCAGCCCTAAGGCTGGCTCCCCGCACGCTCCGCTCCCACCCCAGCTGCAGCCCGTGCTCCCCCCCTCCGCCCTCCTCCCCCCCCGGGGTCAGGAGGGCTGTGCCCTGGCACTTGACCAGTATGGCCACGGCTTTCCCTTCCCCGCTGTGGCCTCCTCCTCCCGCCGGGTCAGATCGGCTACTCAGCACTTTCACGCAGAGGAACAGCTGTCCGCGCCGCCCCGGTCACTGCCCCCTTTCCTTTCGTCTCGGCCGCGTGGCCGGCCTGAGCTCCCTCCATGGAGTCGCTCCTCCCCGGAGGCGGCTGCTGGAGTCCACAATGATAGGGGAGCGGAGCCCTTCCCAGCCCTCGGCCAGCCCTCGGCCAGCTTGGCCCGAGGCCCAAGCAAGCATCCCCGGAGATGAAAATCAACTTTCCTGGACCCAGTCCCTGGCTTTCCAGCGAGAGCCCACAGCCTCCACAGGCCGCTGGCAGGCACCCTGGAAAGGACGTATGGATGGTAAACAGCGCTGGGGACGTCTGTAGCCTGCAGCCTCCACCAGGCGGAAGCCCGGCCCTTGCCCTATGCCTGGGCCGACCCCTGTGCTCGCCTTCTAATTCCCAAGTCTCCAGGGTGCACACACACACACACACACACACACACACACACCCGCCCAGGGGCAAGGTGTGTCTTTGGGACCCTTGTGGGGGGGAGGGGGGCGGCCAGATGATCCCTGAGGTAGGGACCCACCATGCACAGCACCGTGTTCCATTGGCCCCTCCCTCCTCCACCCCGGGCCAGGAAGGCTCCCGAGTGACCTGGCCTCTAACGGTCACACGTCCCTAGCAAGGACAAGCCATCGCATGCTCCCCGACCCCCACAGATACATTCAAAATAAAGACTTGCCAAGCCACCAACCAGCAGCCTGGACAGCGGGGCCAGCCTCGTAGGAGTCTGGACTGAGCTCGAACCTTCCACCGTGCACGGCCGTCCAGACCCAGTGGACGAGCACCCACCAAGGCTGAGGGCGGGTGAGGTCAGGCGAGGCCCTGGGTCCAAGGTGCTTCATCTCTGGGGTGCGCCGTCTTGCCTCCACTGTTCCCCCTCCCCCCACTCCACCCCAGGGCCTGTGAGAAGGGCTGGCCGAGCGCTGAGCCGTGCAGGCTGAAGCCCTGAGCCGTCCCCCGTTGGGGCCAGACCCACGGGGAGCACCCAGGGATGTGGCGCTGGCCTTCCCAAGACACCCCTGGAGGATGCTGGCTGCTAAGGCTCCTGGAGAGAACAGGATGCCCTTGGGACGATGCCAGGACCAAGTCTAGCCTGGCCCCCCCTACCGCCCCACCGCACAAGCTGGACCCCTGCCCCCCAAGTTGGGAATCTTGGCTGTGCTCCGCAGGATTAAAAGAACCCTCCGCTGTAGCAAAGCCCGTTTCGCGGGGTGGATGAAGCAACTGATCATGAGTCCCCGCCCGTCCCCGATAACCACAGGAAGGGAGCGTCCCCTTCTCTAGGGACTCATGAGGGCGCTGCTCCCCAGGCAAGACCTGAGAAGCCCTGAGCCCCCCCCCCAGATACTCCCGGGAAAGAGCTTCTTCGACAGGCACCCCTGGGAATTCCTGCCCGGGCCAAGCCTGCAGCTTCTCTTCCCCTCGGCTGGCAAAGCGCTGAAGAACCTACAGCGAAAACAGCAGGTTCGCTTCGGGAGATGCTTCCAGAAGCTTCCAGAGGCTTCCAGGCCTGGGTTCTGTCCGAAACGCTCTGCCAGCCCCTCTGGGTAAGGAACCTCCTCCACCGCATTTTGCAGGGTGGAAGCTAAGGCGGAGGGTTTTTCAAATCCTCCACAGCAAAGGATTTCCAACCAGGGGGGGAGGGGGGGTGGCACCCCAAGTGCTGGCATCTGCTGGGGTCCAACTTGTGCAGCAGGGTCAGTGAACAGGATCAGCCCTGGCCAGCCCTCTCCCCCAGGCTGACATGGTGTGGGGGTGCAGGTGGGAGGCCAGCACAGCTCAGCACCTCTCAAATCAGGCCCAACCGCAACAGACCACCTCTCTCCGGACTCACTCGCCACGTGGCTGTCATCAGAAAAGGGGAGACGCCAGAAGAGCCCCAAAGAAGACACTGTGGGATGCAGTGGGGGCGGGAGCCCACAGTCCACCTTGGGTACATCCTCTGAGTCCCCCTGAACTGCAGGGCCCTGGGCTGGGCTCTGGGCTGGGCCACGGTCAGGGGTTAGAGGCCCACACCCACGCTGGTGTGCTCCCGTTAGCCGCACATCCAGGAGCCTGAGCCCAGCTGGGTGCGGAGGTTTCCCAGCTCCCCTTGGGGCAGGGGACCCTCTCCCGGGCCAGGCTGCTCACCAAGATTGGGAGAAGGAGCCTCACCCTCATCCTGGAGAATTCCTCCACCTGGACCAGGGCCCCATCTTGGCCCAAGAAGTAGCCAGGAGGGTCTGACCGCTTCTGCTAGGGGGAGAACCAGAGCGGTCTGTCTCCCTCCCTCTCCCAGCCTCACTCTTCCTCCCCACTCCTCACCCCTGGCCCCTCTCTCATCCTCCTCCCTCCTACCCTCCCTCTCACTAACTTAACGGAATCTCTTTCATGCTGCCTCATGGAGAGACAAGATGCCTCTTGCTCACGGGCTCTGAAGCCATGTCCAGGACATCAGTAAGAATTCTGCAACCAGTGTGAAGCGGACACTCAGGCCCTGGGCTGAGGGCAGCAGCTGGCAGTCACTGAGAAGGCCCTGGGCCGAGGGCAGCAGCCGGGCACAGCAGCTCCCTGCACGGACTCTGCATGGAGATGCTGAGCAAGCGGGCTCCCCCATCGCCCTCTCCGGGCCTTACGCTCGTGTAAGGTGTGGAGAGGATGGAAACCATCATCCCTAGACCTGCTCCTATGTCTGCTGTGTTCAGTGAGACACGTGAGGAGTCCCTCTGCACGTACCCCAAGACCTACCAGCCTTCCGAATCCCACCGAGGGCTGGTCCCTGGGCTCCCCTGAGCCAAGGCAGCACCCCAGCACACAGACAGCATGGAATGGGGCACCCTCTGGGCAATTGAGAGAGAAGTGTGGTCCCACACCAGGCTGAGGGATACCCTGGGGGGGGGGTGCGGCTCCTTGTCACCCCGATGCTCAGATGAGGAAACTGAGGTGACGTCACCAGGAGTCACCCAAGGCACCTCACTCTAGCAAGCCCTCTCGCGGGGGCCAGAAGTCATGGGTGGGGGTGGGGAGAAGAGGGGTTCAGCAACACCCCTCAGTGACCCCGGGGTCTGGGGCGGGCTCCACGCTGACCCATGCTGCAATCCCGAGCTCCGGGGTTTCTCCAAGTTCTGCCTCTCCCCTCTGGCTCGCCCTGGAAACCCACGGTAGGCAGGCCTCTCCCAAGCCTCTGTTTACAAAATTCCAAGCTTCCTTTGTCCCCGGCCTCCTCCGGTTACAGTGATGCCCAGCCACTCTGCCCGGCTGTGGGGAGCATGGAAGTGTGACCTCACTCCTCAGGGATGTTCTGCTGTAACGAAATGGCATCAGGGAAAGAAAGGGGGAAAGAACGTCTCTGCCCATCTTGGGTAGGAAAAGCAGTTGGGCCCCTGCCTCGAGAAGGCTCAGGCTTGACGAATTTCTTTCAGTCAGTCGACGGCTCACTTGCACCAGGAGCTCAGGGGGCCACGGGGCTGGACTCCACCCTGCCTGGTCCACTGTGATGGATTTCACGTCTCCAAGCCTCACTGTTCTCAGCCGCAAGATGGAGACAACATGGGTCTGACCCACAGTTGTGAGGACACCTGCGGGCGCCCGACCCCTGCAAGGTCAGCCAGCCACATTGGCACCGCTACCCTTCACTCCAGCAAACCTCTCCCCAGACCAGCACGCCTGAGGCTGGGTGGCCGGCGGGATCGCCAGGCACTGGGGTTCAGGGACCTGGCCTGGGATCTGCTCGCAGTACCTTCTGGTTTCTCTGTGAACAGCAGGAAGACCCTGGCAATCGATGGCGAGCCAGGGCAGAGCTGTGAGCATCTGCTACGGTGAGGCTGCGTGTGGAGGCCACAGGGAAGTCAGACAGAGCGACTAGAAAACGTCTTCACAATCTCAGGTGCACAAGCGATGTCACTTTTCACACTTTCTGTGAAGCGTGTTCAATGTGTCTCTGAAGCCCCCTCCCGGATGGCGGCAGAGGACGCATCTGTGACTGATGGGTGCCCATTTGACCCCTCGCCACCAGCGCTGTGCGGAGGGACGCACGTGTGACCATGGGTCACTGGTCCCCATCATGACTGTCCAGTCCCAAGCCACCGGATCCTGGGGGCCCCAGGGCTCTGCCTCCCGTTAGCCAGCTAGTGCCAGAGAGACCCAGTCCAGTCGGAGTGCTGCCCACCTAAGCATACCGGGGGAGAGGACACTGGGCTTGGGGGACCCACCTCTCAAAGAATGGGGGCTGCCCGAGCAGGGAGAGAGCCAGAAGAAAGCTGGCATCTATAAGCAACATCTACCCTCCAGCCTGAGGCTCCAGCCCCCCCAAACCAGGAGCTCCCAACAGACCAGGCCGGTGTCACCAATCCCCCTTTCCCACAGAGGTGACATAGCCCCATCTCCAAAGATGTCCTAGAAAGGTCCCTGCCATTGGCACTAGCTGGCTGCTCCCTGCAGCCTCACAGGGGCCCCGCAGGGGTCGGGGTGAAGGGCGGAGTAAATTAGGATGAGGAACCAGGCCTGGTCCAGGAACAGGACGTGGGGTGGATGAAGCACTGAGCGAGCACCCAGGTGTTTCACAAACAGGCTTCCCATCCACAGCCAGCGCACAAGATGAGCAGCGTCACTCCCTGTTGGTGAAGAAACAGAGGTCCTGTGGAAAGAAGGGTCAAGGTCAAGGTCACAGCGCCCTGCAAGGACACAGCCCCCCCCAGTATGTAGCCACAATAAGAGCAGGGCCGGGCCTCACATCGCTATCACTACCCCCGTTGTATACAGAGGACACTGAGGCGCAGGGAGGAGCCACAAAGCTGACCCCACAGCGCCTCTACCCACCCCCCCCA
>PVHY01019799.1:0-26719 GCA_004024945.1 Uropsilus gracilis | reverse complement strand
GGAGGGAGGGAGGGAGGGAGGAAAAAATGCTGTTATAGCTGGTGAAGAAGCATTTTCTAAATTAAGAGTATCTGTTTGGGGCACAGAAAAATTCTTAATATCTTAATGTTTAGCAGCAGTAGTTTTCATCAGTGCTTAAAAATTAATAGATAATGATCTTCCAGCATTTTATGCCCCTTTTCTGAAGACACAGAGTAGGGAGAAGAAGCTTGCTGATATTGTCACAAACTATATAAATGATATCTTGTGGACACAAACTTAATTCTACTTTCTAATTCTAACCTACTTTCTTGTCTTTAAGATATAGCAGAAAAGACTAAACCTTCATCTTTTGAATAGTGATACAGAATTTCATTTTTTAAGAGAGAGAGAGAGCAAGGGATACTTTCTGAGTATTTTTAAGGAGATCTTATTCCCTGGAGGATTTAATGAATACCCTAGGTGTTCACATATCAAGAACAATCTAAGAACAGTCCTGCTTAGAGGCATAGTGACAAATCTTAGTGGGAGGTGCTTAAATTATTTTCAGAATATGCAATGATACACTATAATATTTTGTTTCAGTTTTTTCATGCGCCCAAAAAAGAGAAGAGCAAAACAACACCTTATGTTCCTACATGATTGGGATTCATGGGATGTATATGTGTCTGTTGTTAGGGTTAGAAAGAGGGTATCTTCACTCTTTAATAAAGTGACTCTCTCAGCATTTAAGCTCCAGAGTTCAATTTCAGCAAGTGATCGAAGAGAGAATATATAGCTGTGAAAAGACAGATACTCAACAAATCTGAAATCAGCAAAAGTCATCTCCAATATATTGAAAACATAGCTTTCCTTCTCCCCCAATGTGTGACTTTGATTTCTTCTATGCCCAGTTTCCCTTTCCAACCTCCCCGCCCCACAATCACACACACAGAATGTATTCTGCCCAAGAGTTATATTCCAGAACTTCAGTGAATCCTTGTCAAAATATTGAAGCAGACCTTTTCCCATTCAAAGCATGAGGATGTGAAATTGCAGTAGATAAATCTGTGGTAAATTCTCACCTTTGTTCTGGTACAGAGTCGGTATTGTATTTGTTCTCCGTATTGCAGTAGGTGATCCCTTCTCATTTCTGTCCATTTTCCCATGACAGTTCTCATGGTTTTGACCTCAAAAGCATCCTTCAGAAAACCTTTCCTTATTTCCCTTCTTTTTTCCTCTTCTTCAACACCTTTACAATCTTCTAAGTCATTCCCCCCAATTTCTTTTCATTGTCTTTTTTCCACTACCAGTTTGAAAACCCTTAGAAGGCAGGAACTGAATAACTCTATTTCCTAGTCTTTCTTGAACTAAAGACACCTAGCACTACTCACATGTTGTGAAATATACAGCAAAGGAAACTAGAGGGAAAAAAGAGACCTTTCAAATATGTGTCATCTAAGAGTAAGGAAGACTATATCACTAGATACAAGTTGTTAGTTCAACTGGCCATAAGGCTGAAAAACAAGCTGAAAACTGAATGTTCTGAAAGATGATCTTCACTTTGATTTTCCAAAATGATTTTTTTTTAGATCTTACACAGAAATTTGTGTTTTGTACCTCAGTATTTCTATACATCATGTGCCTAATTAAAAAAAGAAAAAGGAAAGAAAAATTGGAGATACAGAGAGAGAGAGAGAGAGAGAGAGAGAGAGAGAGAGAGAGAGAGAGAGAGAGAGAGAGAGAATGACCTTTCAAGTCTCAGTGTTAATCCCAGCTACTGGCTTAAGACCTTTCTGTTCTACAGCTTCCTCTCCTCCTCCTTGCCTTGGCTGCCTCTGGCTATTTACTCTCCTTGTAGTCAGACTATCTTTTTTAGCTCAGTAGTTGGAGTACAAGTGTTAAATGCCTCATTAGCACCTTTTTTCTAGAGACTTGAAAGAGTAGATGCCCTTAAGTGGTTCTCAAGACTACAGACACAGCCAGGGCTGTGGCAATGGGGCAAGAATCCACGCCTAGCTCTCAAGTGTGTGCACAAGTAAAGGATGATGTAACTTGATTTCTGTCCCAACACTATCAACAGTTTTTATTTGGGGCTTATCTAGTTTTAAATTGTACAATTTGACTTTTTTTTTAAGGGTTCAAACTGAGTTCTATATGCACTGTTTATAAGAAAATGAGACATTAAACACTGTCAATTATCTTTACAGCTATGTAGTTACTCAAAATAAAATTAGGTAGTCGGTCAAAGATAAAAGGAATTTTAAGATTAAAAAAATTCATTGCCATACTCTGTCTTCTAAATAATAACAATAGATGAGCTACAGCTTCTTTTATCTGAAGTTTTGGCTGTCTCCATTTACTCTATGACACAGGGCCCAAGACCTACATTATTGCATTAAGTTTGCAAAGCTATCAAGATGCCCTTGAGTAAGATTCATCATCTTGTCCTAAATTCTCTACACGATCCACTAAAAGCCTAGTGGCAGACTGAAGGGATTGTCAGAAAGCATAAAAGGCAAAATAAAAATTTTATGCTCTTTTAGGCATGTGAAGATTTGCCCTCTAGCAATTTCTGATATTAACTCATTAATCCTCACAACCTATCTAGAAGATAGATCTCAGGAAGGAGCAGCCCTTTGTCATCTCAGTTTCCTTAAAAACTTGTTCCATACAATACTGGCCATTCTCAAGAGCTTGCTCTGAGTATCTCTTTTCCCTCCTTCCCCTCCCACCAGGGCCAGCAGCTTCCTAGGACTCTGCTGGTTTTATGTACTGCTGTTGCCATCTTGAATTTTTTCTCCAGTGAATAATAATGACAGGATCTGCACCTTCCTTTTGCACAGAATTCCAGCAACTAAGTAGCCAGTTTTACCTTGAGTGTCACAGGTCTTAGGAGAAAAGATATTAGTGGTATACTCTTGGGGCCAGAACACATTGCATCCAACTCCACAGAAGCCAACGAAACAGGAGAAAAGTTCACAATTTTTGTTACATCACCCAAACTCCAATTTTCTTAACATCTTCAAAATGAAATTGGGCATAGTGCTTAGAACTTTTTCTAATTTATTTAAGAATAGATATTTTCCTCTATTTTCTTAAACTTTTTTGTACTTTGTTTTCTTGAACTTCTGTCATATTACTTTATAGTGTTTTTAATAGTTGCATATAAATCCACACCTTCATATATGGCATCTCAACAATGTGCAGTTCCTAGTAGTCAGCATGAAATCATAACTTAGTAAAACATTAGTGAACTAATTACAGGACTATCAAAATAAATCCAGATATTTTCTGAGCCACAGCCCATATCAGGATCATAATAACAGTAAAAATGTTTACAATTCATTATAAATTTTCCACAGAGTTCCTCTCAGTCTTAGAATCACTTGTATTTTTTAAATGATTTGAGCCAATATGGATGTGTAGGATCATCTCCAGTGAGGACAGTGATTTTAGAAAATAACTTATTAGAAACTGTAAAATTAAAATAGCTTTTAAGATGTAAGAAATAGTCTTCATGAAGCTATTTGAATATACCCATAAACATAATTATTTATTACAAAATTTCCCTGAAGCTATTAAAGGCAAGAAACTAAAGGAAATTTTAGTTAACACTTTATTTTGTATGTTTAAATTAATTTATATTTTAAGAAAATCCTACTGAGAAGCCTAAAAATTAGATCATCATTAGGTTGTCTCTTTATGACAAAATAAAGGAGGGCTATTTCATACTTGTTACTTTTATAACATTGTAATTAAGATACTACTTCAACATAACTCTAAAACTGGTTTTTCATTATATAGGACTAATTGTACCTGCTATGGGCATGGCATTTAAAGGATTCCTTGATGTTCTCTATCATTTGTCTACATGTTTTTAGTCCTGTTGAGTTGAATTATTGGAATTATATTTGTGAAACTATGAATTCAGCTCATTTGAGTCCCGAAAGTCATGGTCACAGGAGGTCAGGTATTAAATTTTAAATTTCTAGAAAGAAGAGTTAAGTACTCACATTCTAATAAATATGGTTCATATATGCTGGAATCTAAAAATGAGCCTTAGAGAGTGCACAAACTCCCAAATGACATGTGAAATTTTGGTTGGAGGATGACTTTTCTGTAGCTGTCATGCAAGTCTTAAAGAACTCATGACTCTAAGTACTAGCAGATTGTCTAAAGTGTGCTATTCGTTCATTACCACAAGAGCCCGATGCAGTCAAAAGCCATCCAATCCAACTTAAGTCAAATTCCTAATTCTGAAAGTTCACTATGGTTCCACAGTTGCATCATTTTGTGGTACTTGGCATCATTAAGTTCTGTGGTTATTTTTCCTGTGAGTGAGTTGTGTATCCTCCATGGGGAAACAAACTATTTTTGAGCCTTAATTATTTTCAGTCTACTCAGCTTAAATACAAGTATTCTCAGACTTTCCTGCAGTGTGTTCCATGGTGTTTTGTGGATGTCAGATTTGAAAGGATGCATTTCCTTGATAGAAACAAAAATGAATTCCAACTTGACTAATATTTTGTTAAATAATATGTGTGAAAATAAGGATTACATGTTGATAACACTATGATTTGCTAAAAGTGGAAATTATATTTGCAGCCAAATGAATTCATTCCAATCTTATTTCTATCCTGTGAAGAATTTTTTTCTAAAAGAGAAATTTTAGTTACATGATAATGCAGAAAAATGCAAATAATTTGTGTTTGATTGCAAAGCATCAAATACCACCCTCCAGAGATTCTGCAATGTGCTATATTTAGTAAAACTGATTTAGCGCTCCTGAGCAATGGCAGTAAACTTCTATAGGCCACAGTTTTGGGAGATGATTGAAGACATTTGAATAGAATTTAATGTAATTCTTTCAACGTCTCCATGTTGACATACTTGTGTCCACAATGGTTATTATTCTGTGCAAGAATAAAGAATTTAATAATATTTAAAATAAAAAAGCAGTAGTTATATATAATATTTGATCTCAAACTTGAGACATATCACTAGCTTTGATGACATACAGTAACCATTTGCGCCTACCTATTAGTCTTTGTCTTTTACTCTTAAGAAACACACTCTTCAGAAAAACCATCCCATTTACCATCGCACCAAAATAAATTAAATACCTGGGAATAAACCTAGCAAAACACATGAAAGAACTATACAAATAAAACTTTAAAATGCTGCTAAAAGAGGTAGAAGAAGATACAAGGAAATGGAAGGACATTCCCTGCTCATGGATTGGAAGAATTACTATCATCAAAATGGCCATCCTACCAAAAGCAATCTACAGATTCAATGCAATCCCTATAAAAATCCCATTGACATTCTTTAAAGAGATATAACAAAAATTACTGAAATTCATATGGAATAACAAAAGATCTTGAATATCAAAAAAAGAGAATGAAGGTATTACAATTCCCAACTTCAAACTATACTACAAAGCCATTGTAATTAAAACAGCTTGGTACTGGTACAAAAACAGACAATCAGACCAATGGGACAGAATTGAGTGCCAGGAAATAAAACCACACATATATAGTCAACTAATCTTTGACAAAGGAATGAAAAACTTACACTGGAACAAAGATAGTCTCTTCAATAAATGGTGCTGGGAAAATTGGACTAAGACATGCAAAAAAAAAAAAAATGGACCAAGACAACTCCCTCACACCATGTACAATAATTCAGAATTCAAAAATTCAAAATGGATAAAAGACTTAGATGTCAGACCTAAAGCCATAAAATACACAGAGGAAAACTTGGGCAAAACTCTCCATGAGTTACAATTCAGAAATCCCTTTCCAGACACATCTCCAGGTGGCAACAAAATGAAGGAAAATATAAACAGATGGGACTACATCAAACTAAATAGCTTCTGTACACCAAAAGAGACAACAGAAAAAACAAAAAGAATCCCAACCAAATGGGGAAAAATTTCGCTCTCCACAAGAGTGATAAGGATTTAATAATGAGCATCCACAAGGAACTCACACAACTAAACAAAAACAAAACAAGAAGTCCAATCAAAAAAAGAATCAAAAAGATACTTCTCCAAAGAAGATATACAAATGGCCAACAGGCACATGAAAAATCACTCAATGTCACTAGCAATCAGGGAAATGCAAATCAAACCACAATGAGATACCACCTTACACCAGTAAGAATGGCCCACATCCAAAAACCAGGCAACAACAAGAGATGGCAGGGATGTGGAGAGAAAGAAACACTCTTAACTGCTGGAGGGAATGTAAACTGGTCCAAGCACTATGGAAAAGTGTGTGGAGGATGCTCAAATTAATGAAAATGGAACTACCATTTGACCCAACAATTGCTCTCTTGGGAATCTACCCAAAGGAGACCTCAATGCTTGTACAAAGGGACACCTGTGCTCGGATGTTTACTGCAGCACGATTTATAATTGCAAGGACTTGGAAGCAACCTAAATATCCCAAACAGATGACTGGATGAAAAGGATGTGGTATATCTACACAATGGAATATCACTCATCAATTAAAAATGACAAATTTGATGATTTTATGATATCATGGATGGACTTAGAAGAAATCGTATTAGCAGAAACAAGTCAAAAAGAAAAAGACAGAAACCAAATGGTTTCACTAATATATGGGATATAGGGAAAAAATAAACAAAAGCCATGAGGAAAAGTCAAAACAAGCTAAACCAAACTGAAGTACACAACTCAGAGTGGGGGTGGGGGGAAAAAGGATGGGAATGGCCAGGGAGGGTGGGGGTGAACCCCAGGGATTACAAAGATGTGAAATTTATATATAAAGTATTAAAAAAAAAAAGAAACACACTCTTAGTTACTTTTGAGTATCCTTCTCTTCCTAACACAGCATATTTACTGATGAGAAGCTGACTCATTCCAGAGACAGATTCTGACTGGTTAAATCCAGTCAGCAAATTCAATTTCTGCCATAACGACAAAAGCCCAGTAAGGGTATATGAAACACAAGATCTTTACGAGAGTTTCTGACATAAGTTTCCACTCTCTTCTTTGAGAGTTACCAGATGAGATCTCTTTTTACTCCTTAACCTAGATGAGGAAAATAGACAGTTGCCAAAAGCTGATCCTTTCTGGAGTGAAACAGGCACTTGGTTAGGCAGAAAGGAAAGCCAGAAAAAAAATCAGTTCTTTGCTAACATTGAATTTCTCAGTCAAACCTCATTTAAATGCTGACACACCTCTCACTCAGCTGGTATATCAATAAATTACCTTTTGGGTTTTTTTCTGTATCATACAGAAAAGGTTATGAATAAAATAAATCTAGAATAAGGTATATAATTGGACATCTTCACAAATTTTGACTCTAAATACTATATCACTTTTTAAGTAATATGGAATGAGAAACATTGTGAAAGACACAAATAGAGCCCAAGAAATTCCCTAGATTTGACTGACATAGCATTTACTGATGATAATAATGGAAGCAATATTAATTAACTATTTGCTATGGCCACAATAATAGACAAAAACGAGTTCCTTTATTGAGGAAACTGAGACTTAGTGTACGTAACTTGTCAAAGGTCATCAAATTGTAAATGGCAGAAACAGGGCTCAATCTGTAACTGTCAGCAATAAACCCACCATCTGACCACATTTTAGGAGACTAAAATAGTTACTACTTAAAAGAAGTTTACATTCCTATGGAAATACGAACTTTATTCACAAGAAAAATAGTCAAATTATACAAAACTATTAAAATGATTGACCTTCATATTCTTCAGAGAATTTTCAGACTCTTCCATCTTCAAGTAAATAGCAGGACAGTCTATAAGTATATGAATTAGAAGCTGGATGTTGGGTAATTCAACTCCCACCCAGTTCTCAGTTTCCTCATCTGGGAAATGACTTGGAAAACTTAGTAGTTCTTAAATTCTCATCTATTTATGGAGTCTGATAAACATTATCAGAGGTAGATTTCAGAGCAGCCTCATGTGAAATTACACTTTTAATCTTTAAATATGGAATTAAATTCATTTATTTTAAACATAATTAAGTAGATGATCCTTTTATAATTTAAAAAGAAATTAGAAGTGAATAGAAAATTTCAACCCCTAGATAAATTAAGAATAATACAATCAGGGAAAAAAATTCTGTTTAAAAAAAACCTGATATTGTTCCAAATATATATAACAGTGTTATATTTTTTCTAATCAGTTGCTGATTCCATTATATTATATTAAATTTTTTTAAAATATGTTAGTTCTTATACTGGGAGTTCTCCTGCCAACTATGCAATTTTAGATTTTTAACAGGAAAATCAGGAAGATTTTCATTCATTACTCTTATTTTGTCTCAAAGCACTGTTTTACAAATTGGTTAATTAGACTAGGTCAAAGTCAGATGTTAAAGGGAAATGCTGCCCTGATTGATTGCTTTCAAAAGATCCATGTTGGATAAATGTAGTATAGTGTTCCCTTCCTGATGATGTTTTAGATGAAAGGCTAATATCAAGTTATGAATTAAGACCTGATTTAATGTTTTCAATAATAATACTTCATCTTCCTAAGACATCTACTAGTTTGCCTATAAAACAGCAAGTATATTCTGACTGCAACTTCCACTCCCCAGAGCTCTAGGCTGCACCCCCACCACCTCTCAAAATTACTAATGGATGGGTATTACACAGAAGCTCTTTAGAGAACACAATCTTTCAGAAGGGGCAAAAATCAAGAATATTTTGCAACATTACACAGAATGACCCAATCTGACAAATTGACATATAGCATATCAATAAAATATTGCCATAGAGCAATAAATAAGCACAGGAAGTCTGTGGATGACTGGAAGCCACATGAACAATTTCAGGTCTCTTGGGTCCCATTTAGTGCACAGAAGTCATTTATTAAATGGACCTGCAACCATGTAAAATCTGATAAGTGACTTCAAAGAATAGGTCACATCCTGGGAAAGTTTGGCTAACTAACCCCCTTTCTAGCCCTGTTCTTCTCAATTTAATGAACTTGGCAGAATTTGAACATGACCCAGAACCTGTGAGATATCTAGGAATTTATAGCTTTGGTATATAATTCTTCCCCAAATTTGCTATATATAGTAATATAGAACAGATTTATTGAGATAGTTAAGAAGGGAAATTGGGTTGATATGAAGGGAAATTGGGTTGAATGGTTGATAACATTCTCCAGTGAATGAGGTATTACATCTTCCCTGTTAGTATTTTGAATTGCAGGTACCAAATAATTATTTATGTAACAATGATAGATCATTTAAAGGTCTGAAAGAGTTAATACAATTGTCTCTTTCACGGTGAGACAAGCCTGGAAAATAAGACTTTGGTTCTTCACCAGTCATTCACTGATGAGAGAACAGATACCTCTAAAGAACTAGATACAGTGTCAGAGGACAACCTTCAGGGCAACAGGGATGCCTGGTGTCTGAGTGTTCACCAGTGTGCTTCAGAAGGCAAGACCAGACTCAAAAGCAAGCACTCAGAGAAAAGTTTTTAAGAAAACATTTAAAATAATTTATTTACATAGGGAGTGATAAAAGAACTAGAGATAGAAGGAAAGGAAAATTTATTGGCCAGCATGTGGTCAGATACTATCTGCCTCTATCAGTAAATAGGATGTGCTGAGCAGAGACCAAGGTGCCCTTGGAAGTCATCCAAGAGAGCAACCAGGCTGTGTTGGTCCACATGGGAGGTGGCCCTATCCTCCCCTAGTTCCCAACAGCTCCCATTCAGGAAGTCAAGGGGTGTAGTCCAGACAGGGTAATTTCCAATTATGAACCCAAGTAAGGACTTCTGGTTCTGGAGCTTTCGGTCCCAGGGCACACTCCCCAGCATGTGCAACCTGTCACATGGGAGTTCCTGGTGTGTACTGGGCTCTCTGAGGTCTGAAGGATTAGTGCTATAGTGAGTTCTCCAACTCCACCCCTCTGGCTCAGAGCTTGCTGCACTGTTCCTCTTATAACATTAGCCCTCTTTTCCTCTTATTTGCCAGGAACAATTTATTGAAGAAAGTAACATTGCTGCACTGACTTGTACTACTCTCCCACAGGAATTTTCTTTCCTAGACAGATTGCTTCTTTCTCTCAACAATAAACATTTTACTTCTTTCCATCACATACTGTATTTAGAAAATATTGTTTACCTGGAACTGTTTCTCCTCAACTTTGCCACACTTGCCCCAGCATTTAGATTCAGTTCTAGCCTGCCACCAACTGCTTCCTAACCAAAGCCTCGCCCTTTTATAGTTTTCTATGTGTGTGATCCTCACTACAATGAATTCACTGGCAGCCTAGAGATAGAGCCCAGGCCCTGTCTTTCTTGGCATTTGCTACAAGAGGTCAGACAATTTCTCATAATTATGTCCACAATTTATATACTGGGACTCTAACTTAGGGAGTGTCTTCCTCTGCTGTTTAGCACTCTATTTGAGACAGATCTGCTATATACAACACCATATTTTTATAGTTGTTTCACCACAGCACACATTGCCTTTCCAATTAGGTAAAGGATTAGCAGGTGATATCAAGTACATGGCTCCTTTAAGAAGTCTGATTGTGAATGACAGAATAACCTGAATCAATTGCTTAAAGAGAAGGTTGGATTAAGAGAAGGTATTATATTTTATGGATGAAGCTTGGAGAGAGATGTGAGAGTATCTACAGGTTTCAGGAAGAGGATGATGAAGCAGGAGAGACAAAAGTGATGCCTGATGGAGTAAAGACTAGAAAACCGTGGAAGGGGATGGGATCAGAGGAATTTTATGTATACACCTATGTACATATATATCACATGCATGAAGCACATATATCACATATATGAAGTACATACATGAAGTGCATGTGTCACATACATGAAGTGCATGTGTCATTGTAAATATATATGTTTAAATACACATTAGTGCGCATAAAAACAAAAAATGAGAAGACACATCCCAATTTTTAAACAAAGCAGTTTAGGTGGATGCCCATTTGCAAGGTAATCTATGACATGAACATGTCAGGAGCCAGCACCATGTCTGAATATTTAGCACATGTTGAGTGCTGACCATCTGCCAGGCACTGTAGCATCTTACCTACATTATCCCACCCAGCTACCATTCTAGCAATTCTGAATTCTAACACGACGAAGTTATTAAATGCAACATTAAGAACTTCCACCAGGAAAGCTTACCAAAGGGTCATTTTGTTTTTTTTTGGCTGAGTAGAAGCAGAAGGTCCTGGTGCCATTCACAGGAATCGAAGGGGTATATTTACATTGTGGTTACTTCCAGAATCACTCCCTCTGAAAAGGTTCCCAGAAGGCAGTTACAGTACTGTTCTGGAGTTGTAATAAAGCAAATGATTCAGTACGTTGAATCCTTCCATTGTGTGATTAACAAAGACACAGAACATTACACAGATCACCAAACAGCAGCATGCTCAGAGCAAAGCAGCACTTGCTAAGGCTGTGAGCCTAGAGGACTAGAGAAATCCCGCTGTCCAGAGAAAAACCAGTCTTATCAACAGAAATGCTTAGTTAAGGCAGAGGTTTTTTTTCATTGCTGCTGTTTCATTTTATTTATTATTTGTCCTTCATTGCATAAGTAAACCAAGCATCATTTAAAACAAAGTGTACTTTTCTCAGTATTTCCACAATAGTCTTGAGAAATACTAGCCACTAAAATAGGAACTACCTGGATATCTTTTTACCAATAAGACCCAATCATCCTAATTATCTGTGTCCTGAAGTTGAAAATTTTCAACAATTTCCTAATCATTGGAATGAATTAATATGTGGAAATGCAGTAAAACAGAAAAAGGATAATGATGTTAATAAAAAGTTATGGAATGTTTCAGAGCACTCAAAAAGAAGTAGAAAAAATAAAAGTTTAGAGACAGCTTAAAACCAAGAAAGCAGACCCATGAAAAAAAGATCATGCTTAACAGTGTCCACACAAACTGCCCATTCTCTCTCAGAATGAAAAAAAAATCCCTGGACCCTAGAGAATTGTCTCATCTCACACCTCAATACCACTTCCCTAATCTGTGTATGGGGATTCATAGCGAGGCTGAGTAAAATACAGAGAACAGAAGATGGATCCCTACATCTATAACATTCCAAAGTCCAACTGAAAAAAGTTAAATTGTCATGGGGCTGACAAAATGAATACACATGCACACACACACACACACACACACACACAATGCTTTAACTCAGATGTAGAATTATAGTACAACTTTTATTATTTGCTTAGATTATGGAGTTACTCTATCTAATGTCTATAAATAAAACTAAATGATATATTTACCTCGTATCAATAAATATTATTAAATGAAATAGCACTGATTCATGACTAGCATAAATTTTTTCTGTATCACTACTTTCCATGGACATAGCTGCTCTAGTGTTTGCTCTCTTGTACTGACACACACACACACACATCGCAATCATAACCATAAACCAAATGACTACATACTTGGCATAGATGGCTGTTAGAAAATACTCACACTAATTGATAATGACATCATGCTGGTATGCATATTACAATGTAAATGAGGCTTCCAGACTCATTTATGGCTCTTTTATTCAAAGTTTAGTACTTATTACTTTTTTCATGGTTTAGAAGATTCTTCTTAAGGCTGTGGGATTACTTATTCCTGCTGATTTTGCCCCTTGGAATTGGACCAAGAGTACCAATTTTTAAGTGTATTTTAAAACAGATGCTTACCAGCAATGAAACAGAATTGAAATGTCTAATGGAAACCACATTACTGAAAGAAAGCAAGCAAAGAGAAAACTGATTAACAGATTTATCCAGGCAGCCATTTGGCTTTATTAAAAATCTGAATTATTCTTCACATTAAAATATAATAACACTTTCTATGTTTTTGTTTGAGTATGTCTGTGAAGAGGAAGCATTCCAATGAATACTTTCTTTTTCTTTTCTATGATAGATTTTGAAAGGTGGTATAAAATCTATCAAACACATCTGTAAGCTTAAATGACTTCTCAGGGTTATTTGAAAGATGCCGGAATAAGATGCAGAACTCTGACTTCCCATGAAGTGCTTGTAAAACTCAGCCAGATTTAGCAAAACCTGGAAAGAAAACAGTGCTTGATATAATTTCTTTGGCTTCTACTTGTGATGATTCACAGCAAGACCACATGGTTTCCCTATGTCTCGACTCTTTTTTTCTCCCCCAAAGAACTCATGTTTTTAGAAGGCTTCATTATTGTCTTTAATACTAGAAACTGCGGAGGATAATTAGAGGAATCAGAATTGAAGCCCTGATAGAGATGTAATTTTTTAAGTTGCAAAAACCAAATCAAATCATGTGGTAAATTCGTAAGTGCAACAATATTTATTTTTTATGAGTTTAACCAACTTCCAAGAAAATTCCTCATTTAAAACAAGTGCATATCTCACACATAAAAAATAACATGCAATTCATTATCTAGAGATTGTTCTATTATACTGTCCATGATGAAGTTGGGAGAAAACTTCACATGTTCTTTCCAGAGAGCTGAAAATGTTTTTAAAAAATTATGAAAGGGTGGCCAAACTGAGGAGGACAAAACACTTCATTACAGAAAAAAAAATTACTGAGACATAAAACTAGGATCAGAAAAGATGGCAACATTAAGTAGACTGTGATGATCTCACCAAGTGATATCACTGTAGTCATTTTTCAGTGCAGTAGTAATTTGGCAGAGCAATGGCCTGACAGTAGCTCTACATTTTGCTTAGCAGAAAGCATCCCTTGTAGCATAATACATCATGGAATTGAAAGCATTCAGCTTTGTTTTGCAATTCACGATTCAGCCCAGGTGGGCCACTATTACACAATAACCATGCAGCTGTTAGTATCATTGCCTAAATTGCCCTTCCTTTTTAAAATTTACAGTATAATCTGCTCAACCAATAGATACTAATGTCCAAAACCTCAGCTCTTATTTACCATTTACTCTCTATAAAGGTCCAAAATAACTAACAAATCATTCTCAAAGGAATTCCAATTATGCTGCTTGTTCCCTTAAAGAGTGTAAAGGAATAAAATGTCAGCATTGTGTGTAAGAATAAAGTACTCACAACACCTGCTAACAATACATACTGTATAAAGCTCTTAGCCTGTAATGTGTTTCTGGAAATCATTTCAGAATTTACAAACATAATTTTTGGCCTATCTTCCCACCATTGTAAAGACTCTACCATATGCTACAATTTTATCTGAATTGCCTGATTCCCTATTCCTGATGTTAACGTGGAGGGAGTGCTTTACACATAAACAGATTATGTAAAAATACATAGGTTTTTGTCAGTTAATGCTCATAAAATATTAATAGTTTTTGCTGAAACTTTCTTATCCACATGAAATTTCGCATTTATTTAACTCATCGTGTTTGTCCAAGAGCTGTTGGGCATATCCAAAGAACTTTGTGGAGTCTGACAAGATGATAAGTAGAACATGTGTTTCCTCATTTGTTTTCAAGGCTTTTAAAACTTTTATTTTTATGTTCTAAGTACCTTCAAAGAGGACAATAAATATAACAAATTAGTGGACAGAGAACTGAAAGGTCAGCTCCAGGTATAGCTTGTGAACTTGTTAATAGATAGTAGCTAAAATCACCAGACTTTTCATCCTAAGAGAGTCTGCATAGTTCACAGGTGAGACTGATTACAAGTCAAAAGGCCCTTATCCAATATGCTCTCTCTTATTTTGGCAACTTTTGTGGAATTTATCAGGTTAACATGTTCCTCACCAAGTTTCTGCAATACTGTGTTTATAATTAGTTCAGACATAAATACACACAGCCTTTTGCTCCAAACAAACGTCTCCTGTATTCACTCAAAGGCTAAACATCTATTTTCTGTTTCCCTTAGACTTTGGTAGCTCTCAGAAATATTTTGCTAATAAGTATATGAATCCTTCTAACACAGTAAATGACTGCAAATTCATAATTTCTGTGTTGTTATAAGTTACCTGATTGTGATTCCATTATTCTCTTTTCCAAAATCACTTTTACTCATTAATTATTTATTTGATATTATGAAATGTGTTCACAGCCCAAGGACTTCTGGGCTTGTGCATAAAATTTAAACTAAATCCAGCAGCTAAAATCCCTCTTAAACTATAATGAAATTACCAAGTTAATGGAGCAGTGTAATCAAACCAGAGTTAATAAATATGGTGCACCTTAATAGATGCCATAAGAACGAATGTCAATAGATATTGACAATTCACCATGTGAAAGCATGACATTTATTATTTTTATACTCATGTTGTCACACATTTATTATTTTTATGGTCCAGTTTTACTGAGTGCATTGGCACCACAGTATTGGCCTTATGGAAATAAAAGAAATAAACAATATCCCATTTTCCGAAAGTAAGTTATCCAGGATTTTGAAAAAAATAGCAGTTAGTCCATCAAAAAGCACACACTCCACTGACACAGTATGAGATATGCATTTAAAGGTTGGTACAAAGACAGGAATTGAGACATTTCTACTTAAAAACATACTGAGTAGTGGTTGTTACATTTCGTGTGTCTTTCTTAGGTGGGGAAATATTTAAATTCATAGGAAACTGTAATTTTTTTTTTTTTTTTGGCAGGTGAGCACATAGTCCTTGGGAGGAAACATAGCCCTAAACTTCTTATAGAAGTTCCTTATAAACATCTGCTTCCTTGGCATGTACAGCAGTACAGATCCTAAATTCAAGAATGAAAGTGCTCCCAAACTGATTGCAGAGTATATCAACCCTTTGACTTAAATATGTTTTGCCAAACTCCACTTAATCCCAAATGTAAATAAGAGATGGCAGGGACCACACGCAACTGACCACATCGCCTTTTGGACTTCATTCTTCAGAGGCTTCTTGCTTATGCTTGAAAGAACAATGATAAACTGCCAGAAAATAGAGGTGTGCTTTTTTACCTTGACCCCCCTCTCCCCAAAAAAAATCACATATTGCTTCACTATTTTCATTAGCACAACTAAAGTAGTTTTAGCTTTTTCATACACAAATTTTGATGACTCAATCAATGTTTAGGAAACAGGACATGACCCGTGGAATTATTTCTCATAGGAAAAATAAAAGAAATTATTTATGAAGAATAATAATTAGGCCGGGCACTGTGGCTTGTGCCTGTAAGTTTCAGCCTATGAAGCAGCCAGTGCTAGGGATCGCGGTTCGAGTCCTCCCTGGGGTAGAGAGACCTAGTTCCAAAAAATAGCTGGGTATGGTGGCGCATGCCTGTAATCCCAGCTACCTGGGAAGCTGAGACTGAGGATTGCTTGAGTCTGTGGTACCCCGGGCAATGAGAACCTGCGGTTCCACGGGCAAAAATAGTGAGACCTAGTTTCAAAAAAAAAAAAAAAAAAAAAAAAAAAAGACTAATAATTAGTAGGTAGCTCCTGGAAGTTTGAGTACAATTTTGTTGGTAACTTTTTTCTCCTGAAGAATTTTGGTTTGAAGAACTTTGCTTGATAATTGTTCAAATGGTATGATAGATGCCTGAAGGTCTGTTAGACCGTTCTCTCCACTTTTGTGTCAGTTTGATATTACTCCATTAAAACTGAAAAAAAATTGTTTACTTATTATAGAAAATTTGCAAATACACATGAGCAAAAGGAGTAAATTACTCAGGGAGACCTGATATTTTAATAAATATTTTTCTAGTTCTCTTACTAAATATGCATGAATATGTATACCACAGAGAAATGCAGAAATGAATACTATGTTGCATATATCTTACCTTGAAGGCTTTAAATTTGTCATGAACAATTTCTCTGAATACTTCATAACCATATAAAACTTCATTTTATGGCTAGAACTTGATTTATTTCATCTTTCTCCATAATTAGATATTTTTCTCCCCCCCTCCCATGATTATAAACGTTATACTAAAAATCATAAATGAGATTTGCTAACTTATATGACTATATCCTTAGGATATATTTCTAGAAATGTAATTCTCAAGTCCAGAAGTATCAAATACCTTTAAAGTTTTATGCATATTGGCAAGTCAACTTCCAGAAATATTCTAATGCCTAAAAGAAGCACTTAAGAAAGAATGCTTGCTATCCCACGCATATGTGAATCTTGAGAGGCAAGAGAGGCTATGATTGTTTTAATTTGCATTTACTTCATCATTGGTGAGAATGGCCCTCTTTTATGAGTTTCTTTTCATAATTTTTTTTGAGATGTGGCTGTATATGTTTTCTGCTGATGCAAGGGGGTGTTTTTCTTTTGTCTTACTATTTTAGATCTATTTTAATAGTTCATTAATTCAATACAAAATAAGTTCTTAGTTAACTTATTATGCCTTAATTTTTTCCACATTAAGATATGGTTTCCTATGAATGAAACCATTTTCAACAAATTAATCAGTCATTGAAGATCATTCAATGTAGTGGTCAAAGTAATAATTATGGAAACAATATGAATGCCCATTTCATATCACTGGTCAAAACAACTTATTACGTTCGCTCCAGATAAGAAAGTGAACTTCTGGGTGCAGGTGTACAAGTGATTGAGAGGTGAGATGTAAAATTATGGAAACCTCTAAACATAGTAGCGGCAAACTTAAATGCAAGTGAATTCTTTCCTAATACCTCAGCAATAACTTTCTTTCAATTTCAGTTACCTAAGACAATGTGTGATTAATGAAATGGTTTCCTTATTATATTATTTATTTAATGGCACAACAGTATAGATTAAAACAGTTGAGAAAAAACACAAATTATTTTGATCATAAGGTTTTTTATATTCACAAAAGTAGCACTATTGGCTAGTTTCATTTAGGACAACTTTGGACACAATCTTTGTTATTTTCTAATTCTTTAGGTAGTTGACACCTTTAGGATCAACTTCCTTGTTTATATCAATGAATTTGAACATATATTCCTTTCCTGCTAGTGGTTTAAATTAAGATTCACTATATAAGTGAAAATCTTATAATTTATACAAACACACTGTCTAGTCTATAGCAATATGTATGTATTATAACAATCAGCATCTTTTCTTATACTATATATTTGTTTATAAGTATAAAAGCATAATGAGATAATATTGAATTTATTTCATATTTTGATTTGTTTTCATAGTATGAAAAACCAAAAAAAAATGATATACATAAGCAATTACAATTGGTGGAATGAAAAAAAAAACCTCCTTGTAGTTTCAACTAAATTGAACTATATTCTTCAACTATATTCTTCAACTATATATATCTTCAACTATATTCTTCAACTAAATAATTTATACTTTATGTAATAAAATCATGCAGTTGTCACTAATTATATCTGAGATTTTCTCAAACAAAAATCAGGCCAAAAACATCTAAATCTAACCAACAGTTTTAGAGAATTACTGTCCATTTGGCATTCCATGACCTGGTTATAATTCTGACAAGATAAAATTACCTAGCATGAAATGAAAACTCCCAAACCCCTTACCCAGAGAAGGTAAAGTACTGGAGTGATGTTTTGTGCTCTCCTTGATATCCGTAACTTAAATACTATGCTGTAAAATTGATAATACAAAGTACTATAATATAAAATCAATGCAGTATACGATACACAAGGGAATATGGGAGGAAAGCTCCTACACACACAAATATATTCATAACAATAAAAAATGCTACAGTTTTTGTTTCTATAACTGGTCAGTAGTCACTACCCTTTTGTCCTCAGCAAACCCTTCAGATGCATATGGTTCTTTACCTGGTAGGCAAACAAAACCCTCATTTTTAAAAGTTCTGAGCCATTACTAGACTTGCCTGGATTGGGTCCAGGGCCCGATCACAAGGCTTAGTAATACTGTTATGAGTATCTTATATACCACAAAGACTTTTACGGAGTCGTGCCCAATCTCCCCTTGGTAGTCAGGATCAAACACCACAGCCAACCTCATAACTCCTTTACTTGTTGATTCAGGGGCATGAAAATCAGAGTGGCCAGGTGGTGTCCAGTTCAAAGGGTCCTTGCTGCATCCTGCAGTAGAAGCACAGGAACTAAGACCTCAGACTAGCAGAGCATAAGGCCATAAGAACAGGAAGTAAAATACTTTACTAGTGGGTCATTAGAACAGAAATAGTGAGGAGTGCCATTCCCATGTCAAAGGACTTACAATTCCTGGCATGGAAAACAGCATCATATATTGAACACTGAGTTACAGCCCATTATACAGCCTTTTAGAGGACCTTGCGCCAGCTCTTCCAGGTACTACCATCTAGCTAATGCTGTTACTGAATCACCAAAAGGTGATGCCTCTGCTTCATCAAGTTACCTAGTTCAGTATGGAGAGAAAGAGGAGGAGCAGACATGGTAATACCCATGAATTCCACAAGCAAAAGCTGCTTGATGCACTTCTTTTGCTGTGAAATAATTTTCTGGTTCAAAAGCAATGTTATGTAGATTACCATGACAGTGGAGTTTGACGATTAAATGAGATGATATATATTATTTTACTTTCCTAGAATAATAAACATGTATATACATCAGAAATGTTTAATAACAGTAATACCGTATATTTGCCAAAGTGAACATTTCAAACAATGAATGCTTTGGGAAATTATATTGTAATAGAATTTTCAGAGATGAAGACTCCTTAGAGATTATCTTGTGGCTTTCAAACTTTTTAAAGCTGAAAATCCTTCCTACCAGAAAGCTATTATGTAAAACAGGTAAAAATTAGACTTTGCTATATATAAAAGTGAAGCCGGGTGGGAGGCAGAGCAGAGAAGGAGGTAATGCTCGCTCAGTCAAGGCACTTCTCAGAATCCCCCAGGATAAATTTTCTTTAAAATATATTCAAAGAGCAACGGAGTCCCCTGCCATTAATTAAATGGCACCGAGTCACTTTTAGGCAGTTTTAGAAGGGGAAAAAAAAAAATCAATGAAACTATTTTGATCAGGCATATTTCACAAATGTAAAATGTAAGATGAATTTTGATTTTTACAAAACTTCTTTGTGGCTAACTCAAATCACGTGTTTAAAGATTCTGCTTACACTTTAGAAATTTAAGTCATTCTGACATGGCTAACATTGTGGAAATGTGGTACTTTTTATTTATTTTTGTCAGCTGAAGCATTTTCATTTTATATGGATATCATTACTTAGGCTTATTAACTCTCTTTTGCCTTAAATTACCAGCTCACAAATATGGATCAATGACCCAAAAGTAATTCAGGGAAACACATGAGGAGTGATGGTAAAGAGGGAAAGCATACAATGAACTGCTGGTAGACTGCACTGGTAGACTATGGCCGATGTGGTGATAGGTGCACTAAACTGGCAATATTTTAACAATTTAAAAAAGAGTGCTGAAAATATGTAACTAAAGATCAATTTGTATGTGAAAATAATAAATAGGACTTGTATGCAAATACTGATTGTAAATCTAAATGTACTGGAACAAGTGAATCTGTAAACACATGCATTTACCCAAGCCACCCTGCTTGGTGTGTCCATCCTTTTTTTTTTTTTAAATTTATTTATATATATATTTCACATCATTTCAGTCTCTGGGGGTCACCCACCATCTCCCCTTCCCACCTGCTTCAGCTAGTCCCCATTCTCCCCTTGTGCAGTTTCATTTGGTTGGGACCATATATTAGTGAAACCATTTGGTTTCTTTCCCTTTCTATCTGGCTCATTTCTGCTAGAATGATTTCTTCTAGGTACATCCAGGTTTCCATAAATTCATCAAATTTGTCATTTTTAATTGATGAGTAATACTCCATTGTGTATATATACCACATCTTTTTCATCCACTCATCTGTTCTGGGGCATTTGGGTTGTTTCCATGACCTTGCAATTATGAATAGTGCTGCAATAAACATCCGAGCACAGGTGTCCTTTTGTACCCATATTGAGGTCTCCTTTGGGTAGATTCCCAGAAGTGCGACTGCTGGGTCAAATGGTAATTCCATTTTCATTTGTTTGAGGGTTCTTCATACTGTTTTCCATAGTGACTGGACAAGTTTACATTCCCACCAGCAGTGTAAGAGTGTTCCTTTCTCTCCACATCCACTCCAGCACTTGTTGTTGCCTGGTTTTTTTGATGTGGGCCATTCTTACTGGTGTAAGGTGGTATCTTATTGTGGTTTTGATTTGCATTTCTCTGATTGCTAGTGATATTGAGCAATTTTTCATGTGTCTGTTGGCCATTTGTATTTCCTCTTTGGAGAAATGTCTTTTTAGTTCTTCTCACCACTTTTTAATTGGGCATCTTGGTGTGTCCATCCTGCTTGCCAGATGAATTCCACCGTATCACATGGCATGGGGAGGTTTTATCAGGAAAGGGCAAATGTCAGGTCAAGGATCAACAGGAAGAAGGCACTATTCCTTCCCACACTCACCATCATCCATGAATAGGCCTGTAAGGTTCAGGTGATCTGTTTTACTGGGCAATTTTTTTGTTTTTTTTGAGACTATTGAGGTCTCGCTATTTTGAGACTATTGAGGTCTCGCTATTTTTGTCCATAGAACGGCTAACTCACGTTGCCCAGGGTACCATGGATTCAAGCAATCCCCAGCCTCAGCTTCCCAAGTAGCTAGGATTACAGGCATGTGCCACTACCCACTACACCCAGGTATTTTTTTTTGGGGGGGGGGACGAGGTTTCGCTGTGTTGCCCCTGGCAGGACTCAAACCATGATCCCTAGGCCCAGCCGCTTCATAGGTTGAAGCTTACAGGCACACGCCACTGTGCCCAGCAAGTGTTTAAGAGACTTTATCCACAGGGAAACATATGGGCTGCTTGACCTTAGAAAATTAGGATTTGGGGAGCCAGTAGTTTACACAAGTTGTCTGGGACAGACAGATGTCCAGGACCCAGACACATGCACAGCACAGCCCCCTCTGGGTGGATGCAGCTCTCCCTGTCTGCCATCAAACCTGCCAGACATCAGACTTGTTTGTAGCCCCTCCAAGTGGAGAAAGGGTGGAGGTGGGGTTTAGTCCTACTTTGATAATTGTTCAGGAAAGAAACAGTGAATATTCAAGGTCAACTTACATATAATTGAGTGGTGGACAATGGTGTTAAACAAGTCAAATTTAATCTTTGGTGTTAAAGGTCTTGGAGTTAATCTTTGCTGATATCAGTCAAGGGACCACCAGGAAACAGATGGCACAAAAGTGTTAACTGAAAAAAGTTTAGTAAAGAAGTTCTTTATAAACATGTGGGCAGACATAAGGGAAACCAACAGGGATGCAGAAGCACCCTAGGGTTAGCAGCAGGAGGGAGTCATTGTCACCCTTAAGCCTGATGGTTACTAATACTTAGAAAGAACTACAGTTATAGAGAGGCTGAAGAACTGGCTTGTCTCTCAAGGTCTTTCATGTAGGATCTCAGTTAACTGTTTCCAACAATCCTGCACAGAAGAAACAGAGAGAAAAAATGACCCTGACCACATTCTTCACCCTCCCATTTCCTGCTAGTGTTCTATTGGCCAAAACCAGCCACATGTCAAAATAAGGAATGTGGTAGATGTAGCCCATGGAGCTGATAAGGCTGAGGATCCCAGGATACAAGAACAATTGGAGAGAATAGAACGTGGCAAACAAAACATCCAAACACCAAGGAAGACAGACATCACTAGCAATCCTTGGGAGGACATCAGGTAATGGACTAGTTGTAGGAGACACTGAAATCAGAGCTGCACAGCGGACTTGAGGCAGAAGTTGATGCCTGCCAACAGACCCTCCTCCCACCCCTCATGCTCCTGGGTGCCAGTCCAGTTTGAGTGCAAAGCCCAAGAGGGAGTTTCCTGCTGGCTGCCCTGAGTGCTGCATCTGGGCAGCTACCAGGTCATCCTGCAGTCTCTAAATCAGCTATATGATGCCTGGTGTTGGTGGGGCTTGATGGTGGGCCCAGCACTAATCTTTTTTATTTAATGGTGCTTGGGTCATAGAATGGACCAATGAGATGCAAGCTAAATGAACCAATTGTGTTCCTCAGTTCATTAGTAACTATTCAGCACCAGATGGGCTCCTTGGTTCCAAAATGGTCCAATCAGTCACTTAGAATTAAAAATAGTCCAATCAACAGCTATCAACTAGTTTGGGGGACAGTGAAAGAAAAGATAAGGCAAGGTAGGAGCCAGCCTGGGTGTCCCAGAGTCCCATTCTGTATCTGATCTACAAGAAGAAGAAAGCAGCATTCTGCAACTAACCTCTAAAGAAAAGCTGAAGAGCTTCATGAGGAACAGGCAACTGTACCTCTCTCAGGGCCTGTCACTACCACATCTGCAAAGATCACCAAACACCTCAGGCTTGGTGTCTCAAAGAACTATTTATGTGATTAGATGGCACTGTCTCCCAGTACTGCAGCCTCCAGTGCTGTCTGGTCCAGCATCCAGTACTATCCATGCCAACCTTCAGACTGTTGGTTTGCCTGGGCTGGGCAGTGTCACCACAACAGCTTTGCTTGTGAGGACCTGCAGCTGCAGTGCATTTGATCCCAGCCTTGTGACTGCCAATGTATCATGAGCTTGAGGCCCTCATTGGCAGGTTGGTACCATCTTAAACAAGCAACATTTTGTTTGGGATTTCTGAGCACTATGGGCATTTCTGAGGTGAGATGGTCAGCAACCTATGACCTCAGGAACTCTCTGTTTGCCATTGTTAAATAAATCGCATTTTTGCTATTCCCTGAGACTGAGTGATCTTGTAGCAGTGGCTTTAGGTGAAAACCCACAGGTAGTGACCTGTCTTCTATTGGGCATTGATTGCCCTTTAATGGCTGTATTCCCCTATATCCCTGTTTCAAGATATTAAGAGATCTCTTTTTTAATAACTTGATCAGGAAGGAAAGGAACAAATTATAAACCATCTTAAATAGCCCTCTAAGTTAAGAAAAGCATTTTTTTCTGATTTGGGGATAAAAGTGAGTTTCACCTGAATATCACCAGGGTCCCCTGGAAAGGAACTCACTATTTAAAAGAAAGAATACCATATGGACCTACACGGAGAGAGAATAAGAATTATGAAGACAAGTTTCTGTGAGCATGAACAATGTCAAAAATCATACCAACCACTTACTGGGAAGCATACATCCTCCCCCCAGTAATTAGCTTTAGAATGCATTCTACCATAGAGGATGTATCCTGTTATTCCCTTTAAAATGTTCTCATATATGACTTAAACAGACTATTAAAACATTTGATTGAAATGCGAAGACCAGATTTGAGGATTAAGTAAAGGTTAAAAAACCTAACTATATTTCAAAATTGATTAGCTCTCATAATACTTTCTTTGTGAAAAACTGAATGTGCAACAAAGAGTAAAATCAAGTACTCACAAATTAAATGCTTCTTATACTTTTTCCTTTCTACATCTACCAATTTGAATGTATTTCAAGGTTAAGCTACAATGTGCTTTCTCAAGTAGATCTCCAGGTGGTCTCTTCAGTACTATTTAAAGGATACATTGCAGTTTTTTCAGCCTGATGCTCTTAAGACTTTCTTGGGTGTCACTTACTAAAGATCTCAGGAGTCACAGTGTTTGGATTATTAATGTATCATTAATCTCATTAGTGACATATTTCATTTATCATTAAAGAACTTCATACTTGAGCCAGTATCAGAAAGAGATAGTAACACAGAAACCATGAAGAGAAGCATAGAAATGCTGACCACACCAGAATCAGCTGAATTCTCACTATCAGTGTTCACTGTCATCTCTTGCCATACTAGCCCATCAATACCCATCATAAAATTATCTAGCTTTTCCCTAAATGTTTCCCTTGTATTTAACAGCAAGTACTTTAATTGGTAATATTATTAAAATGCCTCTGCTTCAAGAAATTTGACTCCCTTTGTTCAAAGGTTTATAGGTATGTAATTTAGGGTATTTTTGTTAGAAAAGGGGCCAATCCAGTTGAATCAGACTATTCCATAATTCATGGTGATGTGGTAAAAGTTAGAGGTCTTTCTAAAAAATAATCATTAACTAGATATCCATATGTTTCTTTTCTTTTCCAGCCCTAAAACAATAAACTAAGATAACAAATGGAATTTTTCAGGCTTTGGTAGAAGCCTTTATCTTCAAAAGAAACCTGAAAAGGAAGATTTAACTGACCTTTCCATGTAAGAAAGCATAACACCTACTGAGATTTGTCTTCCTTGTTGGCACTTCCCTCCAAAAGAAGTAGGAGGCTAAAATCAGCTTCAACTTGTGCAAATTAAAAGTAACCTTCAGGCTAATAGGTTTTCAACACCATTCCTTACTGGGCAAAACATTTGTGCCCCATAAAATTAAATTGCCTCCTCAAAACTGACTTCTCCAATAAATTACAACATTAAATACAGTAAAATTGGAATTTCTACAAAACAACTCCCACCTCACGAGGTAACCCTCTGTTGCTGTTAAAATTGGTTCCATCTTTAATGGGGTACTCCATCTAGTTCTGAGGTCTGAGGTCCAAAACCAAAAAGGAGGCCAGGAAAACTTAAAAATTATCAAAGAAGTGTCAGAAGTTAATGGTCAAAAAAATAAATCCTATCTGAGGAAACTGAAACTACAATACAGAAAAAGAGATGTTTCCACACTTTACTGGACGCTGAATTTAAAGAACGTGAAGGATTCTTACCTAGCAGAAGGTGACCCACTATTCTCAATTTCTTTGAAGCAGTGATCAGAGGGGAAACAAACAATTAAGCATTGTAATGAGTTTATAAGGTGGTAGCTCTTGTACTAACTCTGGTAATTACTAAAAAAATGACGATCTTTTTACTAATTGAGGAAATTCTAATGTCCTTTTTAAATTAGGTTGGAAGTCGTAAACACACATGGAGTGAATAGTTTGTACTGAATATTAAACCAGTTTCCTTAGAAGTAAAAATAACAAGGAAAGGAGGACACCACATTCCACTTGAAAGATTAGCCAAACATAAGCAAAACTAGAGACAATTTATGAACACACGTGACACTATAATTTGTGTGCATATTTGAACCTTGAGACCACTGGAAGGAAAGGCATAATTATCATGAGATTATGTAGAGTTAAAATGTTCAATTCGCACAGAGTGGTAATAGGCGTATAGAAGAAAAAGTTCTTGATGGAATATTACCTTGGCAGCTGTGTACAGGATGGACTAAAGTCAGGAGAAACATAATACTAACTAATACTAAGCCTAATAATATCTAACACTTATAGGTGCCAGACACTATTCTAAACATTCCCATATGTTAACATGTTAAATCCTCAAAGCAATGCATTGAAGCACACACTGTTATTATCTCATTTTACAGATGGGGAAACTGAAGTACTTAAATAATACCTGATTTTTATAATAAGCTTCTTGCATAGCAACCACCATGCAGGTAAATATAACAAAAGTACATTTCGTTTTCAAAGCAAGATTTATAATTTAGACAAGGCCGACCGGAGCATTCAAACTGCCACTACATGTATTATTTCTGGATGTTTTTAGTATGGAAAATTTCAAATACATATAAAAGTAGAGAGTGAAATGCTACCCCATTCCCCCATGTCCCCAATCACAATTCCTCCATGTATTACTACCCATGCCCCCTCCTTTTTTTAATTTTTTTTTTTTTTTTTTTTTTTTTTTTTGCTTTTTACAAAACTATCAGGCAAATTATAGGTCCAAGACTTACAGCAGGGGAGCGGGAGCAGGGGTCAAAACAGGGAAGGGAAAACCACAAGGGACTATGGTGACAAATTTCCGGTGGAGTGGGGCGCGAGACTTAGAGGGATTAACCCTATGGGGAGAAATAAAATATTGTGCAGCAAGAACGAGGTAAAAAAAA
>PVHY01019798.1:0-26712 GCA_004024945.1 Uropsilus gracilis | reverse complement strand
CCCCCCCCCCCCCCCCTTCCCCCCCCCCCCCCCCGCTTTGCTCTTTAAGGGTAAAAAAATTATTCAGCCTGGGAGGTCCACTCAGAGTGGTTCTTCCAGGTTTCCCTGCCATTGTCTTCTCCCTCCCCGACCTCTGCCAAATACCAATCTGTCAGTCTTTCTTCCCTTTCCTCTTTCTTCCCCTCTCCCCCTCTCCCCATCCCCTTCCTTTCCTTCTTTCTTTCAGCAATGTAATTAATATGATCTAAGTTTCATGGAAAGTACTCTGTAAACTTAGGCTTCATTTCCGATCACATCCAGGAGGGAGTTAATTACAACTGCAGGAATTACAGCATAGATGCCAGGTAGCCTCCTACCCCACCCCCACCCCCCAGAACACCATGCTGTTGCCACCATCCTGTGCCCCTGCTCATCCTGGCCATTGATTTCTGACTTAAGAGCATTCACACACACACACACACACACACAATCCCCACATGCTGAGGCTGTGAAATTTCTCTGACATACAGAAAAGTAATCACTATGTACCTGACACCTAACTTTAATAACAGTCGGGACTCACCAGTCTTGTTTAGACGTCACTGGGGTGCTGTTTCTCAGTGTATCTGTAGTGACTTGAGGTTAGAATTACCTGGAAATCTGTTCCCGGGTAGTATTTCTGGGCTCTCTCTCCCCTAGGCCAGCTGATCCGGAAATCTTGCTGCCAGAGCTAGCAATCCACATTCCTGACAAACTTCCCAGAAGGTTCTCAAACACCATCAAGTTGGAGAACCCCTGCCTTCACCACCTGTGCAACATAGGCTTCCTGTCATGAGATCCCTTCAGGGCCCTACTTGCTCAATGAGGGTGTCTGCACCCTTAGTTGTGGAAAGGAGGGCGCCATTTCATCTAGATCCATTTGAGTTTTGAGTTTTTCCGTTTTGCACTGGAATTCGATGATTTAATTTGGAGTTAGGCTGATAAAAAGTTCTCAGGAGGCATCACTTGTTCTCTCATGTGGGCTGCAGACCTTGGTCTCCATAGAGGAATGCAGACAAATACAACACTTAGGATATGCTCATAAGAACCTGGAATATGGCAGTTAGCACAGCTGCTGTTGAAGTCCCTCTCCCCTCAACATACCACAGCGATGCGTGAGGCAGACTAGTGGGTTCTCATCAGCTTTGTCTTTCTTTTTTTCAGGTCAGGAAGGAGAACATCTGAAGAAATAGAGGAGTATGTTTCCAGTATTTCTATGGCATCCTATGGTGACCTTTACCTGCAATGTAGTCTTAGTGGTCATTATCCACACAACCTGGGTTAAAGTAGCACCTCAAACCAGACGAATCTGCTGTGATCTAGGAGTCCATGCCTGTGATACGAGGTCTGCTAATGACGCTTCCTCCATGGAAGGTCTGGACCCTGGCATGGATGCCCATGACACCTCTCCCATTCTGTGCTTTTTAGAATCCAATGCCCAGGGCTCTGCTTTGATGCACATGGGCAGAAGCAATGCCAGCTTTCTAAGCCTAGATCTCTTCTTAGCTTTCCATCAAAAAAAAAAAAAAAAAAAAGAGAGAGAGAGAGAAGGAAGGTTTGTAGGTAAAGGTGTAGGTGGAATTGCACACCTCCAGGGCTAAGGGTGGTTGTGGGATGGTACATGGTGTGGCCTCTGCACCACATTTGGCAGCTGGTTACCTAATTAGGCTTGACCCAGTTGACGAGGAAGTGAGATACTTCTGTCTAGGAGAGTGAATGCAGTGCAAATTGGGGGTTGTTTCCCTCTGTGTTTGGAACTAATTTTCTGCTTTCTTTTCCTTCTTTTTGGGGGCAGTCACCGCCTCAGGCAGCAGAGCCCAGCTCATTCGGATGATGAAGGAGGTAAGATGCCCTTGGAGGAAGTCGAGAACTTCCAGAAAGGCCCCAGATGCCCAAAAGCGTTTCTTGGACTGCAACTGAGGCCTGTGCTGCAACCTCTGCCTGCCTAAAATACTCCAGCCCCTTCTTAATCCACTCACCCTGCGCATCCTTTAAATCTCAGTAGAAATACCACCTCCCCTGAAAAATCTTTCCTCCTCACTCCTTCTGTGACTCAGATTTCCTTCTCTGGGCTCTACAGACTCCTGGGAAAACCTCTTTTGTAACAACAGCAGCAGTGAAAATATCAAATATTCCTTGGGTGCCCATTATTTACCTGGCACTGTTCTCCCTGTTTATATATGTTAAAGCATTTAACCTCCACAATAACCCTAGTTAGTGCTATCAGTATTCCCATTTTACAGTTGAGGAAACTGAGGTCCAGCTAGGAATTCAGTTAGTTAATTGTACTTTTTATTCTTCACGGGCTGGGTTGTTTTCTCCATCAGCTCTAAGCTTTTTGGTGGTGGACACCCTGTCTTTGTATTTTCATATATATCTACTACGCACACTAATCAATTAACTGATGACGATGTCAGTGAGGGAGAAATAGATCAACAGCTGAAACAAAGCTGAAGCCTGTGTACCAAACTCAAGAGGAAGATGAAGTTCTCTGGATTTTTCATAAGAAACCTGCTCAATGGGAGGTTATAAATCACTGAAGCCATTTTCTTTCGACCCACTGAGTTACCACTTCTCCATGCTGTTGCTTTGTGTAGATCTCTTTCCATCTGCCTGAAGAACTGTTTATATGTTCTGTAGAGTAGCATGTTCTGACAAAAGATTTTCTCAGTCTTGTATTTAGAAACTGTCATTGACTTTTCACCGGGTACAGAATTTTCCACTCTTAAGTTCATTTTTCTTTTAGCGCTTTAGTTATTCCATTGTCCTCTGACATAAGTGGTTTCTGATGGACAGTCCGTAGTCATTCTTATTTTCATTCCCCCTTATATGTTGTCCTTTTTCCTCTGGCAGTTTTTAAAATTCATTTCCTTCTATCAGAATTTTCAGCAGTTTAGTTCTGATGTGCTTTGGTGTGGTTTATTTTGTATTTATGCTACTGAATTTTTGAGTGTCAATTTTTAGTTTCCATCATATTTGGAACTTTTTAAGGTCATCTTTATTTAAATGTATTTTTTCTCCTCTCACTCCTTCTGGGACTCCAATTATAGGTCAATGGATTATGTCAGAGGAAATTGCCACCCAGATCCCTTGGGGCTGTGTTTCCTTTTGTTTTTCTTCCTTCTGTTTTTAACACTATTCAGTTTGGATGATTTTTATTGTTTTATCTTTTCTTATGCAATGTATAATCTACTGACAAGCCCACCTAGTAAATTTATTTCAGATGTTGTTTTTCAACTGAAAACTGAAAAAGAAGTTGCCATTTAATCTCCTTATTCTGTTCATGTTCTCCTTTATCCTTAGTAGTAGTCTTTATAATAGCTGTTTTAAAGAGCTATTCCAATAATTCTATCATCTCTACCTTTTCTGAGTCATTTTTCTTGTGGTTGCAAGCTATCTTTTTATTTTTCCTCACAAGATCAGTAGTTTTCTGACTAGATGCTTGGCCATTGTGAATGTTACCATGTTGAATGTCTTGTTTTCTTTCTTTGAAGACTTAACTGTTTGTTTTGATAGTTAATGTATTTGTTGATCAACACAATCATTTTGAGACTTATTTTTAGGCTTCGTTAGGACAAGTCTAAATACTAGCACCCACTGGTATCTTCACCGAGTGCTCAAGCTGTCTCACTCTTCTGGGATAGAGCTAATTCTCTTCCAGTTCTACATAAGCTCTGGAAATTGTTCATCTCACACCTTCCTGGCAGTAATTCTTTGCCCAGTCTTGTGGAGTTTAACCTTCTTCACATACAACTTAGTGTCATTCAATCCAGATTTCTGCTGCATCACTCCCCTCTTTCCCTTATTCTACTTCCCAAGTTCCATCACCTTAGCTCCCTAAACTTTGACCACTGTCTCCTCATCTCAGCAAAACCACTTTGCTCTACTTGGGGTTCCTGCTCTCTGTAGTGGCACCCAGAAAGTACCTCCAGGCAGATAGCCCTAGTGACTGTAGTGGTTGCCTCATTATTTTCCCTTCCCTGGAGGATCAGAGTTCTGTGCTACCTGTTGTTGCTCACTAAAAAGAGCTGTATGTATGTTCCCCGTTTTCCTGTTTACAATGGCAGGCAAGCCCAGCCCCATTTACTTTCTCAAGGCTAGAAGTGAACTCCCAAAGCCCTCTGCTAACCGGGCTCTGCATGTGGCTGCAAAGTGAAGGAGAGAACTAGATCTGTAAAATTTACAGGATTTCCTATATTTTAGCTACTTTACAAGATTGGGCTGAGGCTCATATATATAACTTTCATGATATAATCTGGGGGATGATGGTGAAAATGCAGTTTCCCAGGCTACCCACAGATCAGAAGCTGGAGTTGAGGCTCAAGGATCTGCATTCGTTTAAGTACATGCCTGAGATGAATATTTTGCAAGTTCAAATTAGACAACCTGCTGTAACATCTCCAAAAGCCAGGTGTGTGGAATGGAGAGCACAGCAACTATGGAAAAGTACATCGGCCTCATTTTAATCTTTACAGTACTGAGGTAGTACTTGGCTTTTGGAAATACAATCTGTACTCTGTAAACACACTCTAATCATTCTTCAGTGTTTGTCTTAACTTTTTCTAGTATCTGTTATTGGCGGGCTCATCTATTTTTCTCAGATAGCCCTTCTTTGCTCTACTCACTAAACTTGTTTTAGCTGTGATCCTATTAAATGAGGTCTCCTGCATTTCTGTTCCCAGAGTCTGTTTTCCCAGACATACAGGCTGCCTGTCTTCCCCTTGCTAAAATGGCAGCTCTGGTGGCTCAGTGCTTGGTGGCTGCTACATTTCCAATCTTCCTGTTCTTCCACATTGCTGCTTCAGCCATTGGTTGAGTAACAGCAGCGTGTCCATCCCTTAGGAGGGGCCCAAGGACTCCAGGAGGCAGGGGCCCTTTCAGACCTTAACAGCGCTATAGGCTGAATGAGGAGGAGTGTGCTTGTAGATAGTGGTACTGTAACTCTGAGGTGCTTGTTAGACTCATAGACTTTACTCAGCAGATACTTGTAGGTTTACTCAGCGGCTTTTCTTCTCCAGGCTCTCTTCATCCTAATGTGAACCTTTTCGCCAATTCCCTTCCAAGGACTTTTGAAATCCTTCCTCTGTGTGAAAATATGACATTTCAAGGAGTTGTGTTCCATGTTACAGCAAAATATTCCAAGTACCAAAGTTTGCCCACATCGTCCATGCATATTGGTAGAAGGTTATGCTGGCAGGCTTGTGGTGTCATTGTGTCAGAGTCAAATTGTGGCAGGCCATCTTGTCCAAACTTGTCATTTGCCATGTCAAAAAACTGAGGCCTTGAGATTGTCATACAAAATAACAGGACTCTGAGAAGAACTCTGGTCTTCTGACGCCCAAGAGAACATGCTGATCTCACCCACAGTGTCTACCAGCATCACAGCATTGTTGTTTTCCAGCAAACATTTGCCCTGTCCCAGCTACTAGGCCTAGTGTTGCACATTTTTCTCTTATTTAAGTCTCAATTAAAAGTCAGGCCTGGCCGGGCATGGGGGCGCATGCCTGTAAGCAACAGCCTGGGAAGCCATGGCCGGGGCCAGGGATTGCAGTTCGAGTCCCGCCAGGGGCACGTAGCAAGACCTAGTCCCAAAAAATAGTTGGGCGTGGTGGTGCGTGCCTATAATCCCAGCTATCTGGGAAGCCGAGGCTGGGGATTGCTTCAGTCACGGTACCCGGGGCAACGTGAACCTCGCAAAAATAGCGAGACCTAGTCTCAAAAAAAAAAAAAAAACCACAAATAAATAAAAGTCAGTCCTGTTGTGTCTGATTTGATAGATGTACATACCATCCGAAACTACCCCTATAACCAATATGCAGAACATTTTCATCACCCCCAAAAGTTTGTCCATGTTCCTTTCCAGTCTATCCTTCCTCTGTCCTCTTCCTGGGCAAATACTGAGCTGGTTTCTTCTCACAATACAGTGGTTTATATTTTCTAGAATTTTATGTAAATTGAATCATCTATATGTATGCTGTTGAGTCTGGTTTATTTTACTCATCATAATGAATATATATATATATATATATATATATATATATATATATACCGTAAGCCCCATCTTTTGTGTAGATGTGTAGTATTCCACTGGATGGACATACCACATTTTGGTTCCATAGTCATCTGTTAACAGACATTTGGACTGTTTATTATCCCCATTTCAAAGCTGAGCCACCAAGGTCACACAACTAGTCAATGGCAGCACCAGGATTTGGGAAGGCAGCTATGCTAACCACTGTACCACCAATGCAGCACCAGGATTTGGATGGCAGGTTCAGTCACCTCGTGCCACCAACCCTGCACAGCCCAGCACCAGTATTTGAATACATACCTTAACCCCCAAGTCCTTGCTCTTGGCCTGGTGGTAGTAACAGATGGTATGCCCTCAGCTGTGTTGGCATCCCCTTCTACCGGTAGGTTGTATTACTGTGCGCTCCCTCCCAGGTTTGTAATACAGAGAGTGCCTAGCATGATGGATGGGATATTCTCTACAATATCATTAGAGGAGGAGAAAAAAAAGATATGTATGTTTACAGAATGCCTTTCAATTTTTTCCCCTTCATAAACTTAAAATGTGAAATTCATAATTCGGCCTTTATTTTGGCTGTTGAGGTTCAGAAGCATGAAACCCTTCCTTGTCAGAAAATGCACTTAATTTTACCTTCTAGATGCCTCTTCCCCAGTGTCAATCTGTTTTCCATGCAGTTATGTTCAAGTCCTTTAATGGAAAATCAGTTCATATGTTACACTTCACACTTGGCTTAGTCCATTTCACTGTATGTGAATGTTTAGAATCCATTATGCAGTAGAAATCATATGTAACATTTAACTAGTTTCTAGAATTATCTTTGCTCAGAGAATTACTTGGTTGGCTAGTGAAGTCTGTTCCTTTGAACTTAGAATAATCAGGGAGTGCGGAACCTCCATGAGTGATTGCCCCGAATCATCCTTGGATACTTATTTGACAATGACATGAAGCAGATCGTTGTGTATCCCTAAGGAACCCACTGGTTAATAAAATCACACCCAGGTCCCCCGAGGTGGTGATTGAGAGGAACATTATTATCTGGAAGGGACTTGGTTGGGGATAGTGATTGGCAAACAATTCTAGTGGCATGCATCTTGCAGAAAAGAATGAGGAACTGTGATCCAGAGCTCTTCCAGGTATGGTTAGGTTGTATTGAGGCAAGCCCCAGGTTTACATACAGTGTCCCCCAACCCCTGCTCCCATAGCAAATCCACCCTCCCCATACTGAAGATGGTACTGGGGAAGTGGTCATTGCCTTCTAGCAGCTTCAGATCTGGTAGGGGAAATGGCTTTTCTTATTTTCCATCTTTTGTAGCAATCTCTCAGGAGTCATGTCTGTCTAGGTCTGTTTCAGAGTGTCCATGCTCCTGAGCTTCTCTCTTAGTACAGTCTTTCCCGTCTTTCCTGCTTCCCCCACTCTGATGCCTCAGACTCCCAAGGAAGAGGACAGGGAGGAGAGCTCTTGAGAGAAGGCAGGTTAGAGTGCAGAATGAGAAGCAGAGTGAGTGACAGGTCGAGGTGGTTTGTGGATCCTTTGGTTGACCAGTGTGTACCCCATGGGGACTGTGTGCAGGACCCCGTCAGGCTGCAGGAACAGATGCCACTGGGAGCTGGGAGATAATCTGGATGTGAAGAGCAGAAGCATGAGTCAGTAGCGAATGACTGGGTCCGCAGAACGCACAGCATGGTCTCAAAGTTTTCAAATTCATATTTCAAAAAATGACAGAATTTTTGAAAATCACTTTGTAAACAGAACAAAATGCACCTGCAAGTTGGTTTTGGGGAAGTGATTTGCAAGTCCTTCACAAGACCTTATGGCGCTCTCTTCTGAAGGAATACGGGCCTTTGCTGGGGAAGTAATCATAGAAGACAAAAAGCGCTCTAAGAGTTTGGTTGCTAGGACAACGTGCAGTGGCTGACAAAGGTAGCACAGGGATGTTGCTGGGTTGCTGGTTTATGTCGGGAAGGGCTGGGAGTCCAGAGAAGCAGCCATTCCTATGAGCTGAGGCCAAGTCAGGAAGAAGGAAAAATTTGTGATGGGTCCTGAAGGATGGATAGGATTGGGACATGCAAAGAATGTGAACATTGTCCCAAAGTTAGGGAGCAGAGACTCCATGTGGACAGTGGATACGGGTTTCATGGTAACCAGAAAAGAACCTGGATCTATGGAGCTAAACCTGTTTTTAGTCCATTCGCAGCTATAGAAATGCATTGTCCCCACATAAACTGCCTTTAATGAAGTCCAAAGATTGCCAGCCCTCTGATTTGCTGATCCTGGGTGGACTCACAGCTAAAGCTGACACCATGTTTCAGAGAAATTGAGACTCATGATTATGGTGAGCCACTGAGAAAGATCGGCAAAGCCCCCAAGTGACCTTACTGCCCCAAACTTGTAGGTCCCAGAATTGATCCTCCCTATCTCAGTGACCATCCTTTGGAGATGTAGTCATCTCCTCTTCCACTTCTTGGACTCAGGATTCTGATTTACCCTAAGGCCCTTGGATATCTCTCAGGGAAGGGAGGGTGTGAGGGAAAGAACTATTGGTCTGGAATAGGATGGAATCTAGTTTTTGTGACTTTGAGGAAGTCTTTTGTTTATTTAACTACCATTTGTTGAATGCTACTATGTGTGATGCGGAGGGCTGAAACTGGGATTGTGTAAACAGAATACTCTGAGTCCTTATCCTCAAAGAGTTTCCAGACAGTTGGGAAATAGAAACTAAACAATCACACAACAGAATCAGTAAGGACAAACTGACATTGAGTCCCCTAAAGGAAGAGAGTGGGGTGCAATGAGAGAACAGTGTAGAACTGGTCTAGATGGCTCTGAGACCGTGGTGTGCCACACTGAAGAAGGGACTTTGAATAAACTTACCAGCAAAGGAGGGGAGAGTGCAAGTTGCAGGGTGGAGGAGCTAGCAGATGCGAAGTCTGTCACTCTCCAGCCCTACCAGCATTTCCAGGCCTGTTTTAGTCTTTTAGCTTTAAAATCCAGCTCTTAGAAAGTGAACTCTGTTCGAATAGGAAATGTTAAAGATGAATGTTGAGAAGCACACACATGGGAGGAGCAGTTCATTGTCTTCAAAATGAACAGTATTCAGATTGGAATGATCTGGAAATACAATTAGGCATGGACTGACTTTCTAGTAGCTTATCACAGAGCCAAGCTCCAGTTGGGGAAGAACTTGTGATTCTCAAAATACATGTTTAAAAAGTGGGAAGTGTCTGAAACAGGGATTTTTAAAAGGAATTAGATCTCTCTTGTGACAACCATTGCATGTTGGCATGACCCCGGGCTGTGGGGGATTTAGGAGTCCCTTGTCCTGTGCCTCTTGGCATACCTCATCCCAGCTGGAGAGGGCTGTGCTCTCTGCATCCTGGGAGCCAGTTTTGACAGAGTCAAATAGCTCAAGACCGTAGGAATAATAAATCCTTATGGCCAACCAAAAAGTGTTTAATTCCTGAAGGACAAGCTGAGTTGAGCCACTCCTAGCCAGGGGCAATTGGGGACTTAATTCTGTAAGTGTAGCAATCTGGATGATCTGAGAGCTCCTGAGTTTAAGGGCAATTGCTCAATTTTCTATCCATGTCAACAGGGAAAATAGGTAAAAGTGGCTGAACACAGCCAGGCAGTGAGGCTGGATGAGATGTGAGGTGCTAGACTGTCAAAGGAATTAGAAAAATGCTATCTAGGGTGGGCTCTCACCCTGTCGACCCTCTGTCTTCCTCTCTCCCCATTCATCTCTGTCTGCTGGCTTTCCAAGTCTCTTTTAGACTCCTCATTCCTCCCTTGATCCTTCTGCCATATCTTTTATCCTTTCTTCTGCGTACAAACAGCAAGTCACTCTGAGCCTAAACAGCTGTTCATGGAGAAAGAAAGTAGAAAAAATCGTTAAGTGGAGATAAATTGGAATAGTATTGTCTTAGTTCCTTTTTCTTTTTCGGTAAGAACATTCTATTATCCTGGCATGCTTTCTCTAAGCTGAATACAGCATCTGGGGCTTCTTAGCACCAATGCTTAGGAAGTCCCCAAGCCTTGTTCCTTTGCCTCTCTAATTTTTTTTAAATGACTCTAGTCAGCACTGATTTTTGATCAAATAACAGTCCTTAAAATCACTCTGTCTAAGTTTGAGGTCTCTAGAACTAAAAGCCTAAGGACATTCTCAATCCATGCTTCCCCTCCCTGCTCTGAGACTTACAGGCACGTAGCTCTGGAACCAAACATAACCGTAGTGAGAGTAGGATAAGAGCAGAGTGGGGAGATAGGGTAGGGAGGGATGGTGGAATAAGGTGCAGTGGTGGGATAGGGTGGAATGGACTCACTAGTCCCAGGATTAGCTGTGTCTCTGTGCTTTTGTTAAATTGTGTTCTGTTTACGGAATATGAGAATATTGAGCTATAGATGTTTAAGAACTAGTAATTTAACAATGGTGTTGACAATTATTGTAAGTATTTACAGTGAGCCAGGTGGTATGTTACTTAGCTGGCACTATTCAAGTCAACCTCCACAGCAATTATGAGAGGAGAGACAATGGCCATCACCCACTCACAGAGGAGAACATGCAAACCTACTGAAGATGGATAGCTCACAGAGTCACTGGCTAACAAGCAGTGGTGTGCTGGTAATATTTAACAACCGGCTCTTCAGGGATAACAGGTCCTTTTGGTGTTATCTGCCAACCTCTGTGCTGTAAATACCCTGTCTGTGGCTGGTTTCAGGCTCCGATTAAGATATTATGGACTACATAGCCTGGAAGAAATGGGCAGGTGACACATACATGGATAGCGCTCTACCACACAGGCATATGCGAGTCATTTACAGAGCATTAAGTGAAATGCAGTGAAATTTAGAAACTGGGTGACTCTTGAGTATTACCTTTGCCTTTATATAGGATTTGCTCCCTCGCTACAAGGTGGTGCCACTGGAATCCAGCTCTGGTCTGTGTGTGGCTTCTCTGGATTGGCTGCTGCACTGCTATTTCCAGTCCCTGGCTGAAGAATTTGCTGTCCTTCCCTGGTTGTGAGACTTAACTCCTCACCCATGTTTTCCCTCACGGTACTGATGCGCTCACTTTGAAGTCATATCTCCAAGAGTGTCTGGGCCGAGTGGAGAAAAGCCGGAGACCAGGTCTTTAATGCTCAGTGACGTGAAGCGGGGTCTCCAGGTTTGACTGTTCTCTTTGCCCGTTACTCTCTTTTCTCACAACTTCACTGAGTCGCTGTTAGATGCCTTCTTGTCCCTATACCACACCCATTGGAGAGGGGAGCCTATTTTAGGGTGAAAGGGCTTGTGTGGGTTGCAGTGGGGGTGCCGTCAGGGAGTCTAGGGGCTCTCTAAGAGCCACAGCTCCAAGGCACTCTCTTGCCAGCCAGTCTCTTTGAGACACCATGACCCTCCATTTATGGCCATCTGACTTAAAATGTCTTGACTTTGCAGTGGTGGAAAAGCGCTAACAGTCAGTAGACACCATGCTTCACATTTTGGATTTTTATTTTTTTGCCCAGGGTAGCAACACGTAGACGCTGCATGCTCTGAGCCTGGGCGTTGGCAGTGAGCCGTGCCCATCAGCCACTTGATCACATGGGCAACTGCCAACCCTGTACAGCTGCTGTTGCCAGCATGCTGTTTCCGCATCTCATTGCATCTACGGCAGGCCTAGCCCTAAATGTAGGCCTAGGGGAGGCCTAGACCACTATTTCTGCACCCTATCTAGTCAGTTACATAAGCTGGTCAGCACTTTATTGTAAGATTAACTTTGTGCCTGATGGTCTTGCCCAACTGTTCCCTGATCGAGGGATAACATGAGTGTTCTGCACGTGTTTAAGATAAGCCTGGCCACGCTACAATCATCAGTAGCGTAGGTGTGTGACATACATTTTCCACTTAGGATATTTTGAGCTCAAACCCAGCGTCAGTCGAGGAACATCTGCGCAGTAGAGGAAGCAGATCGACACCCAGAGGCAGGAGCCAGGGGGCTAGGGCACGGTGTAAACACAGAGTTCAGGTCATCATGAGGCCCCGGGTGCCATTCACGTAGGTTAATTTGTCATCAACTACGTCTTTGATTTTAGGAAATGACTCATTTTAGAAAATGAGCTACAGTGTTAGCAAACAAAAGTCTTTCCTTTCTTTATGTGTTGGCCCCGGGTGTGGCCAGCACAGCCAGAAAGACTGCTGTGGGCATGTGGGCTGGGTGGTAGTGGTCTTATATGTATCATGAGGGCTATACTAGTGGACACCTCCAGAATAAGAACAGGTAGAACAGACTTCATTGCAGTGACAGGAAACTTAGGACCCGCATCGACATAGAGTTGTCTGGGTCAGCGGATTGGAGGCAGACCCAGGCCTTGGGTGCACTGGCTAGCACAGCTATGCACACCGGGAAGGTAGACTCAGTGCTTGATGACGCTCCTCCTGATAGCAGGAGCGTCACCTCTTGTGGACCAGCCTCTTGAGGCTGTGGAGTCTGACTCCTCTGTGCCTCAGCATGGGTTTGCCAGAGTCCCAGTGTGAGGGGGAACAGAGAGGTTACAAAGAACTTGCCAGAAGTTTCTTTAATGCAGTAAGAGAAGTTTTTGGAGGAGGTGAGTCAAGCGCCTGCGGCCCTCCCTGAGGAATGGCCCGTGTCATGGTGAAGCAGGCGTCTGAGAGCTGATGGGGTGGAGGGATGTGTGGGGTCCTAGACTCACAGGGGAGTCTAGGACAGTAGAGGCTTCTGTGGTCCTCCAGTGGCCGAATCTCAGAACAGCTTTTTTTTGGTTTTGGAGACTAGGTCTCGCTATTTTTGCCCATGGAGCCGCAGGCTCACGTTGCCCGGGGTACTACGGACTCAAGCAATCCCCAGCCTCAGCTTCCCAGGTAGCTGGGATAACAGGCACGCGCCACCACGCCCAGCTGTTTTTTGGGACTTGCTATGTTGTCCCGAGTGGGACTCAAACCGTGATCCCTAGCCCTGGCTGCTTCATAGGCTGAAGCTTACAGGCACGAGCCACCGTGCCCGACTTCAGAACAGCTTTTGAAAACACTTAAGCTTGGGGCAGGATTTACTTGCTGTGCTTTTTCAACTCAGGTATGTTCTGCTTTACCCTGGCCCAGCTGCAAATCACAGCCCAGAGTCTTGGCCAAATCTGTTCTGTTGGCAGAGCCAGGACACAGTGCCTGGGGCCCCTCGTGGGGCACTGAGAAATCCCAGTCACACCAGGCTTTCTGTCCCAGACATCTCTGCCTGAAACACCGTTGAGCGGTCTTCTCCGGACTTCTATCTCCTTTGTTCATGTGAGCATCTTCCTTGCGAGACCCCAGCTGAAGAGGTGGCTTGGGAAGCAAGGAGACCCAAGTCTTACACGTGTGCGCGTGTGTGTTGCAAATGATGCAGGTGTGTTCCTTCACCTTCCAGGAACCCTGAGAACCTGCTGTCAGCGCTCGGGTATACTCAGGTATATGTTTGGAGGAATGTGATTAATAATGAATCACTCCACGTTAGGCACCGACAAAAATAAGAGAGTTAAAGCTTCCTGGCAGCACTAGAGATCAGGGTATTTACTCTGCGACTCTTTTGAGTTCTGTCCTGGTTGGAGGCAGGAGATAGGAGGCAGGATCAGGACTGGACGAGGCTAAACCCATGCGATGTTGTGAGTGTGTTGTGAGTGGGTGTGTGGCTGCAAGCATTGCTCTGGCCTTCAGGGAGCAGCTGGGGTTCTTCCTGCAGCATGGACAAGAGCCACCGAATGAGCATGAGAGGAGGGGAGGACAGACAGTCCTGTCCAGGGAGGTCTTACCTAATGAGAAAACATTAAGCGCCCAGTGTGCTAGGGTGTCTTTTCAAAGTGAGGGTAGTGTATCGGGAAGAGGCATAAAATCTGCTGCCATGTGGAAAGACAGGCAGAGTTGCTGTGGCTAGTCTTGGTCAGCCAGACCCTAGCAGGTGTGGTCTGGAGTGCCTGGTGACTGTATTCTCTGCAGAGATGCTCGGGGTGCATTGCTCAGGTGGGGCCTGACAGCCAGCCATCGCTTGGGTGAGAGGTGACAAGGGACAGATCAGTCGGTACGCCTGCGGCTGGAGTGAGCATGTCACTTAGCCCTCAGCTAGAGAAACCTTCTCCTTCTGACCTAGCCCACAGATCTAAGACAGTGCAACCTCCGTGTAGCAGAAATCCAGGGGACAGGTAGCAAGAGATGAACTCCTTTGCAGCGTTAGGGTCTCCCAACTTTCTGAAAATTCTCAGTCGTTCCATGTGTGTGCACACACACATACTCATCGCTGCACGCACACACACACACACACACACACACGAGGACACATACTGGGAATGTGATTCCTGAGTCCATAAGTGTGGTTGACGAACTAGGTTTACCTAAAAGACCCTTTAAGAGAAAGCACTTGAAAGATGATTACAGAATTGAGACACCATCATTTAAAAATGCCCGAGGCAGGCGCCTTTGAAAATTGCAGCAGCGGAGGGCCAGAGAAAGAACCACGCAGCCCTTGATTGTTGCTCCGTTCCCTCAGGACCCGGGGCCCCCTCCCCCCGTTTCTCATCTGATAAGAGAGAGAGCAGCAGTAAGACTCCTCATCTATCTTATGAAAATCCGATTCGGAATGGCTGTGATCAAAACCAGCTGGCTGTCACCGGCAGTGGCCTCGCACGGAGGGAACGGCTCAGAAGCCTTCGGATGTGGGGGTGTCACGGGTGGTACCGATCAAAGTGGCATTTTTTTAATAAATATATATAAGGAAAAATACAAAACCGAAGGATTTAGAATAAAAGCGGTGTGGTTTGTCTTGTTTTTTTGAGTGCAACACGAGGACGATGAAATAGCATCAGAGAGGCCTGCTTTCTAACGTACTTGGGCGGCTCTGGGAAGGCAGCCACGTTAGCGCCGTGTCCGCAACTCAGGCCTCGTTGAAGAGAGTGGAGAGCTGCTTGACTGGCCTTCCTTCCAGCCGCTTCCTGCCTCGTCACGTAAAATCCCTTACCCCTTCTTGTCCTTAGCACAGCTCTCCACATAAAAGCTGGAGGCACCTTGAATCTCAGAGATGCGAGGGCCAGTGAGCATCCTTTTTCTCCGTTCCCCCTTTCCTTCCGCTGTCAGCACCCAGGAGTAGGGTGGACCCCAGAGGTCACTCCGGCAGGTGACCCTGTGGTCCCTCCCTGCAGAGAAACCTGCCCGGACCGTGCCCAGCTTTTACGGACAGCTCGGCACTGGTACGCAAGGCTCAGCCCCAGCTGGCAGTCCTTACACTGCTGAGACTCATTGTTATATAGCACTCGGTGGACTCGGGTGAGGTGATGGGGAAAATGGCATTCTGGGGTGGTGACATTCTCCCACGTGGCTCTGGGGGTCACGGTGAGGTCAGCTTTCACACACCTGAGTAGCCCAGAAGCTGAGTGGCCACACCCAACAGAGCCCCTTCCTGTTCACAATCCCTTGCTGTTCCCACATGCTGCTGGGACCTGGCCCATCTCAGAACCCAAAGTCAGTGCGGACATCTCCGACCCATTGTCCATCGAAAGAGGGAGTCTGTTTCCATCTTCCAAATGCCCAGGACCCCTTTGCCCGGCACTTGAGGGGTTTAGTTTGATGGGAGCAGGAGGCATTTCAGTATCTGGGACCCGGATGAACAGGCATCTTCTGTTTTTCCACCTCCTGGGCACCTGCTCATTTGTGACTTCTGATCAGACGCCCAGTGCATCTCAGGCTGTGCATTTTACTATGGCTAATCCTGCTGTGGCCTTCGCAGCTTGGCTCTCCAGCTGCACCGCAGGCTTCAGACCCCTTCTGCCCGTGCCCATGTCCGTTGTCCGTCTCTGCCGCTGCCAGCAGTGAGTAGGGGCTCAACCCAGCTTGAACAGGTGAAGTCACAGGGATAAGTCTTCACAAAGCGGACCTGCCAGGGAACTGCAGATGTGTTTTTGCCCCTTGAGCCCTGATTCAGGGGAGGGGGGTGTGCAAGGGACCGACAGGGCTGGGCCCAGGCTGACTCTGGAGATCCTCTGAGACCATCTCTTTCCCTTGTTCCTTCGGGTGTTTGAAGCCTGTTGCCTACTGCTTTTCCCTTTTCTTCTCCCTTTTTAAAAAACTCCATTTTTTCACTTAGAAAAAAAAATTATTTATACGATTGAGATCCACTAATTAAAGCCATTTTCTGGTATTTGGTTACTGGGGCATTTGATGTCTCTCTGACAAGACCATGAAATGCACGGAGTGTCCACAGGGACAGAATTTGCTGAACACGGCTCTTTGTAAATGAGGGGACACAGTGTCGCAGCAGCTCATGAATATGAAACGCCCATGATGCCACCTCAGTGGACTTGGGAACACAGATGAATCCTGTCATGTGCTAAATGAGACCAATTTCTTTCACTTAACTTCATCTTCAATCAGACCTTCTTCCATTTGCCTGTTTAAAATTCCCCATACGTGATGCAGAAGGTAACAGCATTCAGTAAAACAAAGTTTTGTCGCTCCAGAGAAAAATTATAATGATCTCTGGTCTAAAGTTGCCTTAAAAACATGGGCTTGATTCCCTTACGAGCTCTCCTGAGGTCTGGTGACTTTGGATACAGAGTTAGGGCTGGGTCTGACTGTTCTTATTGGGGTGTCCTTAGGCAGTGTGTCCAGATCCCTTTTGTGTGTGAACTTGACTCTGAACTTGGCTGTGAGCCCTGAACAGCCTGTGGATGCTATGTTGTGGCCCAGGCACAAGGGAACAGCAGCTCAGGAAGAAGCTGTCCATGCCCACCTGGTCCTTTTCCCACCAGTACTCAGTAGATGGAGAGAGACAGGTGTCATTAGGAGACACTGGAAGAATCTGGCAGAGTACAGATCACCACTTGTATCATTTACTAAGGTGTCAAGATGAGAAAATGCCAGACTATAGAAGAGACTTTGTGTAGCCTTCTGAACACAACTAAATCCCATCCAGAAGCCTCTACTAGAAAAATCTGCAAAGCATAAACCCTAAAGGGAGTTTGCCAAGGGAGAGGTGAAGGACTTCCTGCCTGAGGTACCATTGCCTGTGTGGGACCCATATTGGGGCACCTGCTTTTTCTCTCTTCTGCATAGTAGTTAGAGTTACATTCCAGGCAAAGAGCCTGGGTAATACTTGGGTATACTCAGGGAAAGCCAAGTTTAGTCTGAGAAATCACTTTCTGTTCTAGTTGTACTAAAATAGGCAAGCAACTGTCCGCAGCTAGATTTGACCGCAGCTGTCGCAAAAGGCACTGCCAAGGGGTCTGGACCAGCTGAAGCTGGCAGGTGTGCTGCTTTCCCTCAGACCTCCAGGTCTGGGTAGGCTTCCTCTGGGTCTTTACTGGGTGGGTGGTGAGCATTTCTGCACATGTGTGGTGATATTCTTCATGAAGAGTGTTTCAGGTGGCATCTTTGAAACTAGCTGCCGTTGATCCTGCTGTCTTCCCACGTGTTTGTTTTGCCTTGGTGCTGTTTCTTTAATTAAGCACCACTCATTCCTTTCTGTGGTTTCCTCTGGTGGATTGACTGTTGGGTAGATCTGCAGGTAGATTGGTGTTTGGGTGAGTTTCCCATTTGGCCATTGCTCTCTTTGAAACATCCCGTCTGCTGTTGCTATGCATTCAGAAGCCTTTGTTGGGGGCTCCCCAGAAAGTGAAATCATAAAGTGGGACACACCAGACATGAGGAGTTCACAGAGACGATCGAGGAGCAGTGTGTCTCTGTCTCAGGTCTGTGAGCACAGGCCTTTCCCAGCAGGCCTTGCAGCTCTCTCAGGAAGCCAAGCCTGTGCTGTGGCGCGACCTAGTCCAGCAGGCATCCGAGGATGGCTCTGGGTGGGGCTTGTAAAGTGAATCCTAGATAGGCAACTTTCAGACTCTGTAATTTAAGCTGTGATGGGAATGATGGAGACTGGCACACCTCATCTGTGTGTGTGACTGCCTGATTAGGGGGCATCTGTTGGTTCGTTTGTGTTCACTTGTCCTTTAGCCTGCCCTGTGAGTTTGCTGTCTAGGAGCGGGTTAATAACGTCTCGCTTACTCTGCCTTGCTGCAAAGTACTGAGGGCTGCTCTGTGGCCTTGAATACAGTGTGATGGAAAGAAAAAGTAGAAATCCTGAGTTCTGCTTGAATCTGATGTTAGGAGAGGACATTTTTTAACTTGAAACTTCAAGATGGATCACAAAGGAAGCATTTCCACAAATAAGTGTTTTCTTTTTTCTGCTCACCATTTTCTATTGCGTAGACCCTCTCTAGGCAGCTCTGCCTTGTGGGGCCATCTTGGTTTTCTCCAAATGTGCTTCAGAAGGGATCTTATATATAGCAGGCACCCTGTTTCTTAACTGATGAGATGGGTCCTTCCTCACCTTGCACCTGGCATCTCTCTCCTACCTCCCCCATGCCCCTGCTCCTGGGCCCTGCATGCTAACCAGTACTGTAAGCTACTTCTCACCTAATGGTGCCTTTTCACACACTGTCCCTGCCCTGCTCACTCCTGTGTCTCCTCCAGCTGTCCCTGGTGCAACCACCTTCCCTGACACCTCACCCTGCCCTCCAAAATCCTAAATGACATCCTCTGTGGACTAGATTATGTTATGGAGCAGCCACTCAACAGAAGAGTAGATGGTCATTTTAAAGACTGAGCTCTGTCTGTATATTGATAAGGGAAAAGAAAAGCCTCTTGCAGAACAACATGTATGTGACATCCTGTTTGCAAACATTTTTAAGACAGTGTGTGTGCTGTACATAAGTTCTTTCCAGCCAGTTCATACCAGGAAATTGTTGATAGCAGTTACCTCCAGGGAAGAGGACTGGATCACACAAGGAAAGAAAATTATTTATTTTAAACTTACCTGCAGCATTTGAATTTCTTACCGCATAGGATATTGTATTTGTTTACCTTTAAAAAATTAGACATTTGGGTCACCCGGTTGTTCTCAGCCACAGAATCCAGTTTCCCGCACAGTTACAGCCAGTACATTCATTCTGGTCCCCATCCTGCACTGGTGCTCTGGGAAGACAAGGACTGTGTGTCTGTTTTCTTTGCTGCTGTTACCAGCACATGCAGTGGGAGTGCAAGCAGGTATTCCTTGAATGAATAAACTATTGACTGCGTGAATGAAGGAATGAAAAGTGACCCAGCGAACACACAAGCAGAAGAAGGCAGCCCCCCACTGTGTGGCTAACAGGCAGAGAACAGGGTTTATTAGCTCACACACGACGCCTGATGGGGGATCAGGAGCAGCACAGATAGCACGGCTGTCTGTTTAAGGAGGTGAGCTGGGAGGGAGCAGTGGCCAATCTGAGGAACTGTGGTGATGCGTGTGAACTGAGAAGACGGGTGCAGATGCCCGTGCCCAGGGCACTAGCTGTGGGACCCTCATGTTCACACCTCTCTAGTGCTGTTTGAGGAGCTACCTCCTTCTCTGAGGGGCTGCTTCATGAGTCATGGGTGCCTGGGAAATGAGTCTCCTGGCTCTCTGGTGCTGGTGAGCTTTTCATTCTGGACCATTAGTCCCTGTAGGGAAATTGCCAGTCTGGGCATATGGTGAGGGAGAGACTGAGCTTATTTATGGTTATTGGACTCAGGAGACATACTCCAGAACATAGCCACTGAGTCTCCGACAAAGCCCAGGAATGATGGAAGCAGTGATGGAAGGCAGTGGGATGTTGACCAGCTTGAGGTGGCAGCTGGACTGGAGTTGGAGGCTTGACTCTGTGCACTACTCATAGTCTCGCTTCATGCAAGCTGCTTACTCTTGTTGAGCCTCAACGTTCTCATCTGGAAAATGGTGGCCACTGGCCAGGAGCAAATGAGGAAATGAAGGCAGGGCTTTATCGTGTCTTTCCATGCTCAGTATTGTACCTGCCGGGTGGTTTACAGTAATTGCAGCATGTTTATTATGTGCTGAGCACAGTGTTCAGAATCCTATAAAGATTATTGTATTTAATACTTGCAGTGACCATAGAAATTAGCTATAATTATGATCCTCACCTTGCAGATGAAGAAACTTAGGTGCAGAGAAGCTAAAATCACCTAACTAGTTTGTGGGAGCCCTCTAGCTCCCAGCACCGGAGCCTTTAACCACCGGACACAAGTCCTAGGGTTTACATCACCTACTCATTGTTACTGCCCTTGCTATTGGAAGCCTGGAAGCAATGAGAATCAAATTGCATAATTGTTGAATTTTTTTCAATGGCAGTAAGTTTCAGTGGGGCTGGTGCCCCACCCATTCCTCTTGTTATCCCTGTTAGAGCAGTGTGCCTTTGAATTAAACTCAACTTTGAGTTAAACTTGACTACCTGAGTCAGTCAGAGGTCTGTCCTTCAGGTCAAGTCAGCTGTTGTGACAAACCAGGCTTGGCCATTCCACATAGGTAATTCTGTGAAGGATCGGATTTCTGCAGCTCATTTGCTTTTCTACGTTTGTTCGTGTGTGTGTGTGTGTGTGTGTGTGTGTGTGTGTGTGTGTGTGTGTGTGTGTGTGTGTGCAGAGAGAGAGGGAAGTAGGGAAGAGAGAGAACAAAAATTTCCAGGAACAAGCTATGCACACATAGCAAGCAGTTGTTAGTGACTGTAAATCAGAAACCGTAGCTTGTAAACCAACAACACCTCATAAAAAACATCACAGTTTCCATAAATAAATCATAAATGGTAAAATTGTGATGTTCTTTGAAGTTTGCCCAGAACCTGCCCCACGGCCACCTGTTCCACTGGGGCCTGGGAGTTGGACGGCCTGACGCCTCTACAATGGTGCAAGCTGTCGCTGCCCCGGAATGTTCCAGCTTGCCGTTGCCTGGCTGTCATGGCTGGCTCTGGCCCGCCCGGCGCCTCACCGGCTTCTGCTGGGCATCAGGTTTCCAATTAGAGAGAAATCCCACTGTGTGGCCAGCCCCGCCAGTGCCACTCTGCACCGCCCCTTTGCCAAGCCTGCGCTGACCTCTGATCTGTCACAGATGGGCCAGCCCCACACTCCTTTGTGCACGTCTGGAGGAGGGGGGGGTAGTGGGGGTGGCAAGGAGGAAGGGAGCCCGTGGGGGAACCCGAGTGGACGCTGGGCAGAAGTGCTGTTCCTCGGAGCTCGGAAAGCCTGGGCAGGGTTGACAGGACCCAAATGCCAACGTTGTGGAGGGAAAGGGGACTTGGGGAGGACCCTGTTCTGAGCCCGCCACTCAGCGTGGGGCAGTTTCTTACCAACTTCTGAATATTCATCTCAGGCTGGACTCCACAGTGAGGACAGCCAGGAGCAGCTCACGGGCTTGCTCCAAAACTGTCACACTGCTGATGGCGCATGGCGCAGCCAGCTTCCTGCTGCTGGGCCTGTGCGATCTCACCAGCCGGGGGGTGGGGGGGCCTCGGCTCGCCCAGGCCCGGGGGTGGTGCTGTCAGCAGCCTCCCCGCAGCCTGTGTTAATCACTCAGAGCGGGAGTAAAAAGCCAGCTCATTTTCTATTAGCATGAGGAATAGAATCTTAGAGAATTCCATTTGTAATTCTCTAGTAAGATAGGGAGGGAGAGGAGCTAAGCTGTGAACAGCTCCTTTCTAAACTGAGGGCTTGCTAACTATGGATCGCTACGCGGGGGATGGTTGAGTCTATTTTCCCATCAGCAATGTCCCCTTCTCTCCCCCCTTCTACTGCTCTCTCTAATTTACTGAGCCTCTGCCTCTCCATCGCTCGCTGTCTCCCTCCCGAGGTACCACGTCAGTAACCCCACAGCTGGAGGCAGGAATAGAGACAGCAGGCCCAGAAGTGACATCTGTGTACTCGGACCTAAGCTTGAGCTGAGTGACCTCAGAGCCTAATTAACAGGTAGCCTGGAAGGCAGAGGTCTAGAATGATTCTGTATCTCCCTAAAAATTATAGTTGAATCCATGGAACTAAAAACGAAGGGTCTCCTCATCATTCTTCTCTCCCTGGAATTCCTCCTTGTAATATTGGCAGTGGGTCTGGGAATTGCTCTTGGTCTCTTTTCCTGTCTCTCCCCCCCTTTATTTTCACTCTGTCTTAAAGCATACACAGCCCCTCAGTCAGTCAGTGACACTCATTTGCAGGACACGCTTCTCTAGGGGGTCAGGTTCTCCCTGAGAGGAAATGGATTCCTTTTCGGTACCTGAAGCAGACAGCTACTATGAAGGTGCTCTCTCGACTTCTCTGTCCGCCCGGCTTGTTAGACCGAGGAGAGGAATGGTCTTGCATCTCCTCATGTGTCTGTCATGTCTGGCTCGCGTGAAAGTGCAGAAGGGAGAAGGGAATCTCTGTGAGACAACATGAGGAGTCATCTTTAAAATCGGTGTTGTTTTTTCTGTCAGACCTGGCAGGCGGAGCCCCTGATCCCCAGTATGTTGCCAGGGAGCCCCATCACATCATTAGCTGCAGAGTGTCCATCAGGCCCAGGCTGCAGGTGTGCTGCAGAGACAGTGGTGAGCTTCCACAGGTGTGGACCTTGGTCATGAGGAGGTGGCTCGTAATGACACCCACCTGGGCTCACTGTGGTCCTCATTTCCTCTCTCTGCCCATGCCAGGCTCACTCATTGCTGCTGCTGCTGCTACTTTCCGCTCCCCTAGTGTGAGCACACCCCCAAGTGCTATATGGACCCTCTTCTCATTTCTTTAAATCTCCCCCTGGGAAACCACCCCTGTGGCTCCCGATCTGGAGTATGCATCAGAGTCCCCGACGACGTCTTAGGGAAAATAGAGATGTCTGGGTAAGGCCTGGGACCCAGACATTGTTGAATTCTTGACTCTCAGACATCTCTAGTTCGGTGTTCAGTGAGCCCCTGGAGACCAGAGACTCTGGGGTCCATTGTGCAGCCTGCCAGCCCCAAGACTGGTTGGGTAGAGGTGACCAGTAATAACTGCGAAAGCTGGAAAGCTCCTGATTCATGTTGCTGACAGTTTTGCCACTTCCTCTCATTGCAGATATTCCTGTTATTCCAGACCTGGAAGACGTACAGGAAGAAGACTTTGTTTTGCAAGTGGCAGCCCCTCCCAGGTACATTCAACTGGGGGTGAAGTCAGTGGGAGATTTGGCAGCCTCAAATGGACGCATTCCACGTACCCTCTGCCATGGTGCCACCCCTTAGTGTATGCTAGGCACGTCTGTGGTGGACTTCATCTAGAGGGTCCCCCTTTCTTAGACATTTTCTTCCTGTGCTGGGCCTCTGTGTGGCTCCTCCTCACAGTCTGTCTTTCCTGCAGCATCCAGGTCAACCGGGTGATGACCTACCGTGACCTGGACAATGACCTCATGAAGTACTCAGCCTTTCAAACCTTGGTGAGCAGAACAGTCTCGGCTAGAGACCCAGACCCCTGGCCCCACATATTCCAGTGTTGCCCAGTGCCAGGCCCCCAATGCCAGCTCCCTGGCTGCCCTTTTGGCATCAGGAGAGATGGCTGAATGGCGCCAGTCCACCCACTGTTGATCTTCCCTCGAAGAAAATCACAACCACAGATGTGGGGTTCCCTCATTTCTCAGTGGCATGCACTCTACGCACATTTTTACTCTGTCATAAGGTGTTTCTGTTGGTCTGGGCAGGGGACATTCTGCTACATACAACCTGGTCCTCCTCCATTTGCAAGAGGTGGTTTGCACAGGCCCAGCGTGCACGCCTGCCTTCTGTTTTGCCCTCACAGGATGGAGAGATCGACCTGAAGCTCCTCACCAAAGTCCTGGCGCCGGAGCATGAGGTCCGGGAGGTAGGTGACGGCAGCAGCTCCTTACATGCTCGGCCGAGGGAGTTGTCATTGATGGGGGGGGAACAGGCTGGCCTTCACTTCCCCAGTGACCCCCCCACCTTGGCAGGATGACGTCAGCTGGGACTGGGACCGACTGTACACGGAGGTGTCCTCGGAGCTCGTCACCGAGTGGGACCTGCTGCAGACAGAGAAGGAGGACCCGGTGGGACAGCCCCCGCACACCTGAGCCCCGGGGGACAACACACTCCTTCCCTGGGCCTGACTCAGCGCTGCTGTGGACTGGGGAAGATGCAATAAGCCCAACACTAAAGAAGCTCGCAAGCAGCTTGGGGTTTTTATATGGACTATTTTGTGATACAAATATTTATTTTCAGTAGACCACGTTGGGTCACCCACTTGTAATAAATTGCTGTATTCTCTGACCCTCCCTCCCACTTCATTCAGCCCCGCTGGAGAAGACAGGCCAGGCAGGCAGGTTTTCAACAGTCTGATGGGAAGGCCCCTGTCGTTGACAAGCTAGATCTGGGGGTGCAGGGCTGGTGAAGAGGTCAGCTCACAGCTGACACAGCACATGCCCAGAACATCTGCCTGTAAGCACCACCCCCACAGTTTCAGGGTTGTTTGCAAAGGGCTCCCTGCTTGGACCCCAGGAAGGCATGGCGTGAAGCCTTTCTTGCTGTGGACGGACGTCCAGAGACAGTAACAAACCTGCTCTGTCTCCTTCATGCTTTGGGACGGCCGGAGCTGAGTTCATGGCAGGCCGTGGGTTCTGTTGCTCACATCAGGTTTGCTGGCTCTTTCTCCCCCTTTCCTGCAACCCGTGCCTTGGGCCCCCAGCGTGGGCCTCTGGTTCCAGGGCCTCCTTCCTGGTTCTCTTTAGCAGGGGCCAGCGTGGCAGCTGGAGAGTGCCATAGAAACAGGGAACCTGTGTCCCCGCTGACTTCTCAGGTGCCGCTGTCTGTACTGCTCCCCCAAGCACCACCACCCCGTTTCCAGAATGTGCCAAAATCTGGAGCAGAGCCCCGTCCTTTAAATAGACATCTCAGGCTTCTTGTTTTTCTCTTTCTCCCTAAGACTTCTCATCTGAGGACAGGGCTCCGTCTGCAGACAGGGACATCTCTCTGCCCGCCTCTTCTCGATGCCACTTTGGATCGGACCCCTCAGGCTGCCAGCAGCTGACTGAAGCCCCTCTCCTCGGCCACCAGGAGTGCCGAATGCTGCTCTCTGCCTGGAAAGCCCTTCATTAAAATTCAGAAAAACAAAGAGACTCCACATCAAAAACCCACTGGGGGGTTATTTTCCTGTCCTGACTGTGCCCTTCCCTGAGAGCCAGGCTGGCTCCCGTGCAGGCAGAGAATGCTGTGTCTTAATTATAGACTCGGGGATTTAGTGGCTGTGGGGTCGCCTTTCCTCTTCCAGAGTCACCCTCTTAGCCCAGAAAGCCCCTCTTTGGACTCATCCCCACAGTTGCTGAGAAGTTTCTGTCCAGGCCCGAGTTTCTTGCTCCTGCTTCGCCCTGAAACCCAGAAGAGAAAGACTGTGTTTCCGGTACTTCCATGACTGGCAAGTTCAACTGCTTGAGACACTGACTGCCTCGGTGGTCTTCAGCCCGTCCTGGCAAATGGCTCAGGGGAGCTGTTCCTCTCGGTTTGGTTTTGTACAGTGTCAGCAGGTCTAAGGTGTTTGTGTGCTCACCTTGTGCCAGGCATGGGGCTCTGCTTATGAGACTCGTTCCTTAAGCCTCCTGACCACCCAGACAAGGAGATACTCAGATGAGGAAACTGAGGCTCAGAGAGGTTATTAAGAGATGGCCCAAGACAATACAGTGGCCTAGTGGCAGGGCTGGCTTCACTAGGCTTTCACTGCCTGCTTCTGGTCCCTCCATGTCCCCACCCTGCTGCACCCAGTTTAGAAACACAGGGCACAGAATTGGCAGTGCCCTGGGTGAGGATGCCTGCCCCCACCTCCCAGACCAGGCATCTGTTCTTCCTGCAGTGTGTCTGCGAGCAGAGGGCTTCTCTGGGCCTGAGGTATAGGCCTCTTGGGCCGGCTGAGACCCATGGCCCCAGGAAGGTGGGGATGTGGCCAGAGGACCTGGGGAAGAGCAACTCTATAAATTCCAGAAGCAAAGCCTGGCCCAGAGGCCAGTTCAGGCTGTGTGTGGCCCAGTCTCCTCTCACCCTCCTATGCCGCAGCCAGGCCCTGTCCAGACTCCATCCTCGACACAGTATTGATCATCTCCTCTTGATGTCGTTCCAGAGCTGTCTGCCTCGTTCTTACACAACTTCTGCGATAGCTTCCTAGTGTTCCACCCAGTGGTGTCACCCGCCCCAGACATCAAAGGGTCTCCCAAGGCAATGGCCCAAGAGGTGGGAGGGAAGGGATGGGCCTCCACTGGCGCCCACAGTGCTTGTCTGCAGATGCCTGAGGCAGGCCTGTGAGGGTGCTAGTGCTGCTGCTTCCTCCATCTGACTGGTAACTCAGACTTCCTCCCAGACTGGCACACATCACCCTGTGCTGACTTGGAAACCCCGGCTGGTCTCTGACGAAATCCAGTGCCTTTGACACTCACTGCGCAGCTTTATTTCATAGGCCAGGCCCAGGGAGGGGCGTTCCTTCCTTGGCGGGTTGCTAGTCTCCACCGAGTGCGTGCCAGGCTCCATTCTAGGCACTGCCAGCAGAAACCCCTTCTCTGTGTGCGCTTCCATCCTGGCGGGGAGATGCACAGCTAGCAAGAGAGTCATGCCGGGTCATTGTAGGTGCCGTGGGGGGGGAAGAAAGCAGGAACGGGGAAGATGGCGGTGACATGGAGGGGTGCTGGGGAGGACTTGTTGAGAGGTGGCATCTGAGCAGAGACCCCAGAGAAGTCCAAGAAGTCTCTTCACCAGAGAAGGTGAAGGCTTGGAGTAAGACTGGCCCCTGGAAAAGAGTTCTAGGAAGAAACAGGGCCAGGAGCCTGGAGGAAGGAAGGCAGATGCCTGGCTTTTCTGAGAAGCAG